>SJYC01012043.1:0-13335 GCA_006408675.1 Madoqua kirkii | reverse complement strand
TAATCACACCATAATGATTATCTGGGTCCTAAAGATGTTTTTTTGTACAGTTCTTCTGTATGCATGAATCTTGTAAAGATGATACTTCTGTGGTCATCTTATAATATTTTCCTAAAGGAATAAGCCTGTCTCAGAAGAACGTTTATTGAAAAGAACCTTCTGATTCCCTCTGCTGGAACACAAATGCTCCTGGAATGGCAGGTAATGAGGCTGAAATGGCAGAGCCCACACTCAGGAATGGGGTTTCCCTGGTGGCTCACATGGCAAAGAGTCTCCCTGCAGTGCAAGAGACCCGGGTTCAGTCCCTGGGTCTGGAAGATCCCCTGGAGAAGGGAATGGAAACCCACTCCAATGTTCTTTCTTGGAGAATTCGAGGAGCCTGGCTGGCTACAGTCCCTGGGGTCACAAAGAGTTTGATACCACTGAGTGACTAACACTTTGACTTTACTTCTTTAAAGGCCCTGCTTCCAAAAGTAGCCTCATGTTGAGATGCTGGAGGTTATGGTTTCAACATATGAATGTGTGTGTTGGGGGATGCAATTCAACCTCAACAGGGGGTAGAAAAAAAAGTGAGGGAAACTATAAAGAGAATTCTCCAAGCAAGAATACTGAACGGAGTTGCCATTTCCTTCTCCAGGGGATCTTCCTGACCCAGGGATGAAACCCTAGTCTGATGTCTCCACATCTCTTGCATTGGCAGGCGGATTCTTTACCACTGTACCACCTATGAAGCCCTGTGATTACATGGGATTAAAAAAAAAGGGCCCATTCCTGAGGGTTCCTATGACTCATTGGAATTGGGTAGGGCTGTCAGTTTCAAGCTGTTTAAAGGATGAATTAGTGGCATGAAGACCACAGGTATTAAGTAATGCTCCTCCCAACATGTGCATGCATCCAGCAGAGAGGTTTCCTTAACCTTGGCTGCCCTTCATATAGCCTTGAGTACTCGTGAGGAATGCATAAGGGGATCCTTTAGAATTCTTTTCAATAAATGTTCTTTTGAGACAGGCTTATTCCATTAGGAAAATATTACAAGATGACCACAGAAGTATAATCTTTATAAGATTCAGGCAGCAGTAAGGAAAGAAAGAAATATTAATAAATAGCCCTTTGGATGTTATCCTTGTTTTTAATAAACAAAACAAAGAATTATAGATGTGAAGTCTGCCTTTTTTCAGGGCTCAGTTTTTTTTTTTTTTTTAAACACAGTTGGCTTTATTTTCAATTTGAAAAAGACAATTTTATAGAGTAAGTGGTCTAAGGTTACTCCTAATGGTAGAATTCAGTTTTTTTTTGTTGTTGTTAAATTTATTTGGGGGAAAGGAATGGAGACAGTGTGTGGAATACAAAAAGAAATACTCTCTCCTGTTGAATTCATGAATGATGCTAGATTGACGTTGCTTTGTTTTGTTTATCTAACTTTTCAGTGCCCTTTTTCAGACCAGATTGAAGGGGTTTCATTTTCCAAAAAGACACATAATATATGTAAGGTGTATATTTAATGTCATATTCAGATCTGTGACTTTTTAAGCTATCAACAAGGCTGTCTGGATTGCTAGTTCTAAAGATGGTAGGAACTGTAGTTCCCCAGCCCTAATGTTTCCTCTGCTATGGCAGGAACTGTATTGGCGCAGCACCCTGGTGCCTTTTCTCTGTCCACGTGGAACTGCTGGGCAGGAGGCCGGGAGCACGCATGGTCCAGGCCCTCCTTTGGGAACTCGCTCCCCCCAGCAGCCCTTCTCCATCCTGGGTGTTTGCCAGCAGCTCCCGACATAGGGAGGCCTTGTGGCTTTCTAGTGCTGCCTGTGGCGGGGCGGGTGAGTCTGTTCCGTTCTGTGCTCAGTTCTCACAAGCCCATGTTTACTGCACATCAGCCGTATTCTGCATGTCTGCAGGACCAGGCTCATTGGTAGTAAAGGCAGTGTTCTGACAGCCTGTCTGCCTGTTTTCTTGAGCTCATCCCTCAGCTGGTCCAGAATCTGGGCGGGGACCAGTCATTAGGCCTGTGTCTTAAATTCCCCTAACTCCCTGACAGTTGTAGAATCTCTTACAGATGAGGAGAGGGGGGCCCCAGAAGGGTAAATCACTCTGAAGTTACGTGTGGAGTCCTAGTCAGTCTAATTCCCAAACTCATGTCCATTTGGACACACTGACAGAATATCACAGAGAAAGCTATTAGGCTTTGCTTGTATAAATCACTGAGCTCTACAGAGGAGTTTTATAATTGGTAGCCTGGCATGCTCACACCTGTAAACACAGACATTTCCATGCAGCCTGTGAGTCCTAGGATACACAGATGCTCGTCTCCCTCCCCAGTTCCTCTGGCTGCCTTGGCGTCCTCCAAAGCTTTACACTCTTTCTAACATCCCAGGCATCCTGTGCTCTCTTCTGCCTGGGACACTTCCTTCTCTCCCAACCTCCCCTTAGCCTGGGAGCTCCTGCTTACCCTTCAGATCTCAGCTCCATGATCAGTTCCTCAAACCGGCCTCCATATCTAAAGACAGCTCCATCATGATTTTTGCCAGCCGCCTGACGGGCCATCACTGGGGATCACGTGTGCATTTCCCAGCAGCTGAGGTGCTGTGAGCACTGTGGTCACTGTTCTGTTCACCGTGGTGAGCTTAGAGTCTTAATATAGTGACAGCACAAGGGTGGGCCCCAACATGGTTGCTGGGTAAATAGTCAGACAAAATGCATTTGCCTTAAGGTCTTTGCTGGTAATTTTCTCCTTAATACTTGCAAACAGCATGGTAAAGAGAGCCCTTTCCTGATAACTGTACTAAAAATATATAAGACTGAAATCTATAGTCATTTTTGAGGCTTTAAACTATGGGAAGCGTAGAATGAATTTCTAAGTGTGTATAAGTAAGGACTTATTTTCTGTCTCAGGCATGGAATAAGACAGCTCTGCCCTAGAGATGGAGTCTGCTTTGTGTGGTCCTGGCTATGGAATGTGGAAAGGAACTTCTCCCCTTGCATTTCAGTGTTAGGTGATATTAAGCACCAACTTCCGCTTGCTTCTTGTAGCTCCAGGAAGAAAATTGTAAAGCTGAATCTAGTCCTTCAAACCCTTTCCATAGGAGCTATGCTACTACCTACTTATGTTTTTAATGTAGTTCTTAATAAGCTAGTTATTGGTTCATATATAAAATGAGGTCAGTCATAGTGTAGTGTGTGAGTTAACTTTTTTCTAGCCAAGTATAATACGATTATGTATTATAAGAAGACTAAGTGTTGATAGTTTGGGAGCAAAATAAAGGATTTTCCCATGTGCTTCTTTCTCTCCTCCAATTGCACTAGAATAACATAGTGAATATCTTAGAGGGACAAAGCCAAAGACATCCCTTCACACTTAATTTTGCATCTGTCAAATCCGGAAAGCGTTGATCAAGGCAGAATTTTGGTTTCTGGGCAGCTGTTTTCCTGTAACAACTGCCCATGGGTAATTAACAAGGGACCAGGATCTGGATGTAAGTAACATTGACCTCTGTACCTTCAGGAGTATGTTTTGACAGCTGATGTTTCTTTTTGTCCTCTCCATCCCCACAACACAGGGCATCGATGTCCAGGATGCTCCTCTGAAGGAAATAAAAGTGACCAGTTCCCGGCGATTCATAGCATCATTTAACGTCGTGAACACAACCAAACGAGATGCTGGAAAATACCGCTGCATGATTCGCACTGACGGGGGAGTTGGCATATCCAACTATGCAGAGTTGGTAGTTAAAGGTATATAATGTTATTTTTATACTCCCATATAGTCTATTAAAACAGGCATGTGGGAAGTTATGAGCTTATGATTTGTTGAAAGCTCAGACTCATGCTCCTCTGTTTCTCAACAGTGGTTTGGTGACAGGCTCTATTGATGGATTGCATTTTAAGTACGGATTTTGCACGTGAGCAATATTTTTGAAAAATGTCTTTTATTTATGTGGTTCCGTTGCATACAAAGCAGTGAATGTGCTCTTGGCAAGTTTTCTGCCAACTCTGTATACAGAGATTACAGCCTATACATTTTTTTTTTTTAAGGAATGAAATTTTTCGTACTGATAGAAAATCACTTAAAATGCAAATATTCCCCCAGCCGGGGTGTTTACGATAGCAGGGTGGTTAATAAAATGAGGCAGTGTCAGTATAGAAATGCTCCGTCATAGCACACAGACCACATTGATAACAGTGAGTTAGCATTCATAATGCTGCCGTTAGGGTCTATTACTGTATTTTGTGTGACTGAAGAATTAAGTCATTATAGTCAGGAAGGTGGGAGATGAGTGAAATAAAAGGAGGAGATATAAATTTCCTTTAGCTAGTTTGATGTTTTGTGTGTGTGCACGGACTTCGGAGTTCATAGTACTGAACTGCTAAGGCAGTTTTGGTCCCAGACAGAATAATTTAGACTTTTAGATATACCATGAGGCATTTTTATACAACTTGTGGCAAGCCATTGCTGTTTCTTCCTAGGGGAACAGAATGATGCCTACTTTTAAATTTTTTTCCCCTGCATTTGTTAAACGGGGAATGTTAAATCGGTTTCTTTTGGATTCCTTTTGTCGGCAAATTTCTCTCTGCAGGCAGTTCTACAGACTTTGGGGTTCAACCCCCAGCGCTAGCTGCATGGGTGTGGTCCTGTGTTCTGGATGCTTCTCTTTCCTAGATTTAAAATAGACTTTATAATGTGTTTGACCCAGCATCCCCCACTGGCTAAGACTCCGAGCTCCCAGGGCAGGGATCCAAGTTCGATCCCCAGTTGGGGAACAAGATCCCACATGCCACAGAACTAAGACCTGGTGCAGCCAATTGGAAAAGATAATAACGTGACTGACCCTCAAGGGCTGTCAGGAAGATCAGATGCAACGAATAGGTGAATGGCACTAAGAACAGCTAGTGGGCAGAGCACCCCTGTTCAGCCCATGATGGGAGAGAGGTGGCTCTCACTCTCTCTGCTGTGGCCCATTAGTAGCCCTCCTCTGAGAATGCACAGCTGAATCACCTTTCCAAAAATAATAATAATAATAATAATACAGCAACCCACTTCTCCATCCCCACTACCACACCTGTATTAAATCAGAGTCTCCAGGGGCATAGCCTCTGCGATAACATCTATAGGTGATGTGGGTAAATGCTTCTGTTGTGAAACTAGCCCCACCAGTGTTAGTCATGCCTGGCTTGGGGGAAGCCTGACTCCAGCAGTGTTTATCTGTAGCTAACACGAATAACTTTCTGTAGAAGGAAACACGGAGCCAGCCGCACACTGCAGTTTAGACTCGATTGATCTAATTTGCCATGCCTGATCCCTGTGACTGTGGGCTTGTAGCAAAGCTTTAGCCTGTCTGGCTAGTTTTAGAGTTTGGATTTCATCTGTAAGCAGAGGGAGCTTTGCATAGATGTGCATACCATCCCCTGCAGAAGGGTCTCTGGGTAGAAAACCCACCTCTGGATTTGCCGACGAATCCAGAGGACAGGCCGCCGTGCTGGTCCCAAGGCTGAGTTCTTTATTGCCTTCAGTGTACCTTCACTTTCATCCTGGTCCCGTTCTTGGTGGCGGTGCTCTGTCTTCTGATTTCTGGTTGCTCCAGTGGTTCACTGTTGACCACCTGTGCCGCCAGAGGTATGGTGCTCTGTAATCAGTGTGGCGAAGATCTAGTCACCTCTAAATATTGCCTCCATGAAAAAGTTGATTTATTGGGAATTATAAGCAAATCATATGACAAATAGATGGGGATAAAGTGGAAACAGTGACAGATTTTATTTTCTTGGACTCCAGAATCACTGTGGATGGTGACTGCAGCCACAGAATTAAAAGACCCTTGCTCCTTGAAAGAAAAGCTATGACAAACCTAGACAGCATATTAAAAAACAGAGACATTACTTTGCTGAAAAAGGTCAGAGCTATGGTTTTTCCAGTAGTCAGGTATGGATATGAGAGCTGGACCATAAAGAAGGCTGAGTGCTAAAGAATTGATGCTTTTGAACTGTGGTGTTAGAGAAGACTCTTGAGAGTCCCTTGGACAGCAAGGAGATCAAACCAATCAATCTTAAAGGAAATCAGTCCTGAAAATTCATTGGAAGGACTGATGCTGATGCTCCAATACTTTGACTACCTGATGTGAAGTGTCGACTCATTAGAAAAGACTCTGATGCTGGGAAGATAGAGGGCAGGAGAAGGGGATAACAGAAGATAAGATGGTTATATAGTGTCACTGATTCAATGGACATGATTTGGAGCAATCTCCAAGAGACAGTGAAGGACAGGAAAGCCTGGCGTGCTGCAGTTCATGGGATCACAAAAGAATCGGACACAACTGAGAGACTGAACGACAAACACTAACAATAAGCAAGTCAGACATCTCTGGTCTGCCAGCACACACCCAAGCACAGACAATGTGTGGGTTCAACTCACATTTCTGCCGCACATTTTCCTGCCTTAGGGTAGCATGGAGTGGTCTTGACTCCTTGTGATAAAATGCCCAGGCACCTCTTTTGCATCTCTGCATACTGCCCGAGTCAGTGACAACTGGCTTGCAGTTATAGCACAAATCGGGAATTTGACTTTTCCTCCACTTATAATTTTTATTGCCATATTTTGCATATATTTTATTTTTTGAAATGAGGTAACATGCCAGATTCTACTAGTTAGGTAAAGAATTGCCTCGACACAGTTACTTTAAAATACATAATGACATGTGTAGGCCACCTGTATATGATTGAACACGTTTTATATGTGTGTATTTAGAGCGCTAATATTTTTTAAGATGACAAAATCTTAAGTTGTTTACCGCTTTCTTAAGGTCAATCTCTGATTTGATGTCCCCAAATGAAGCCCTGCTACTGCTGCTAAATTGCTTCAGTCGTGTCTGACTCTGTGCGATCCCACAGATGGCAGCCCACCAGGCTCCCCCGTCCCTGGGATTCTCCAGGCAAGAACACTGGAGTGGATTGCCATTTCCTTCTCCAATGCATGAAAGTGAAAAGTGAAAGTGAAGTTGCTCAGTTGTGTCCGACTCTTAGTGACCCTCGGACTGTAAATGAAGCCCAACTCATTTTAAACTATCATGCTAGTCTTATTTATATCAAAACAAGAAAATATTTCATGTAATCTCTGCAATGCATGTATATAAACATATATATCAGTGTCATATTTAATTATAAAAGACACATTAAGAATTCACTTATATATATATCAATTATATATATGATATGTATCTATATGTATATAAATTCTATTTATATAAATAACTTGATTTGAATTGCTTGTAACATGCCCTTTCACTTGGATTAAATATTTCAAATTGCTTTTTATCACTTAGTAAGATTGAGTGCCTTCCTTCTTTCCCTTTGAGAAAATTTATTCAATATTTAAATATTGACTTATTATTGTAGATTCTTCCAGCAACCCCAAAGTCCTTTTGAATGACTGTCTCAATTATTTCCAGAATCTAGTTGAATCTTTCATTTGACTTAATGTATTTGGTACTCTTCCTAATGGGGAACTAATAGAGAAAATAGTCTTGGGACGAATAAGCATTAAAGTCCTGTCTATTTTAGGAGAATAGTAACAATGTCCTAAATGAATTGTGTGCTCACTAACCTTTGTGGCTTTGCCCCTGAGTCATATTCTGAATGGCACTTCAGGAACCCTTGGTAGCATGTGCAACTACAAAGTAATTAACTGCTTTTTCAGCCTGGCTTCATCAGTGCCTCAGGATATACTAGAAAAGGCCCTTTTCATGTCTTGGTTAAGGAATCGCCTAATGATATAAATTGATGTTAAATCATTATTAGTTGATCAAAGCTATCTCAAGAAATAAAGAGCTGGCACAGAGTCGTAGTTCATAAACAATAGGAACAATAATCTAATAAATTTGCACTAACTTTGTAGTCCCCTAAATAAAACTCATCTTGTGTCTTATGTAGACTAAGTCTCATGAGATTTCCCTGACTATTTTATTTTTTGACATGACCCCTTACATTTATTGAGGAGGACATGGCAACCTACTCCAGTGTTCTTGCCTGGAGACTCCCCTTGGACAGGAGAGCCTGGTGGGCTGCAGTCCGTAGGGTCTCAGAGAGTCGGACACGACTGAGTGGCTAAGCATGGACATTTATTTATTTTGGGCTGTGCCAGGTCTTAGTTGTGACATGTGGGATCTTTAGTTGCAGCCTGTGGAATCTAGTTCCCTGACTAGGGGTCAAACTCAGACCCTCTGCATTGGGAGCATGTAATCTTAACTCCTGGACCATCAGGAAAGTCTCTTCCCAGCTATTTTAAAAGTCAGTATGATTTATCACACCTTGGATATGTTAAAGAAGAAAAAAGATGCCCAAACTTAACAGAAGGAGGCCGTGTTGTTCAATTCTTATTGGTCTAGGAGCCAACTTGGTATCCTCCAGGGGCCACTCTCAGATGAGACCAGCAGTCCTGACGTCCTGACCAGCAGGGCACATGGCAGGGATCAACTGGCTATGTATGCCACAAAGCGGACAGATGCATATGCCAGTGACAGGATTGCTGTTCAGTCACTAAGTCGTGTCCAACTCTGCGACCCCAAGGACTGCAGCACACCAGCTTTCCTGTCCTTCACCATCTCCCGGAGCTTGCTCAAACTCATGTCCACAAAGTCAGTGATGCTACCCAACCGTCTCGCCCTCCATTGCCTTCTTTTCCTCCTGTCCTCAGTCTTTCCTAGCATCAAGCTCTTTTACAGTGAGTCAGCTCTTTGCATCAGGTGGCCAGAGCATTGAAGCTTCAGCTTCAGCATCAGTCCTTTCAATGAATATTCAGCTTGTTTTCCCTTTAAGACTGACTGCTTTGATCTCCTTGCTGTCCAAGGGACTCTCATGTCTTCTCTAGCACCACAATTCAAATAGCAGCCTTTATTTTCCATACGTTTGTGTGAACTAGATGAGGAGTTGAAAATAAAAACACGCCAAAAGGTACAAACCACCTGCAGAAACGTGCTCAAAAAAAAATCACTAGAGCTTAGCGTTTTTCTCTGATGGAGCTTCATTAAATAGAAATATATTATTTCATACAATTGTCTTCCTTCCCAGTGTCATGTATGGTGCCACTCACAGTGACATTGGCACATGGAATGTCTTTATTTGGTGCCTGGAGAGCCATTCAGGTGGCACCTGATATACTGGGAATGCTGCTGAAAACAAGATTGCCTGCTTCTCCCATCTCAAAGGCCAGAGAAAGTCAGTCTCGGATTTTAAACTAGGAGGGGCACTTTCCTCCGTTGTAAAGAGTGTTTGCTGTTGATTGCTAGAGGTTTATCAAGCTGGGCATGTGTTTTGTTTTAGAGCTTTTTGTTCTCTCTGTGGCTTTAATAATACTCATTATTGGAAGTTCCCTTAACAGTGGCTGTGCTGGACTTTATTACCCCAAGTGCTTACTTTTCTGGGAGCAGAAGGAATCCACTGGGATGGCATTTTTGGGTAAATGGCATCCTGGAAATGCATTTATGATGAGAAAAAGTATAATTTCATCTGTGTTTTTCAAGTGATGATATTCTTGGAATATAAATATAAGAAGACTGAATTTAATGATATAAGTAATATCTTGGGTGATGTCAAAGACACTGTTGACAGTGGTGAGCCTTCTAGAGCTTAATTACTACTACTTGAGAGAGTTTTTACAAGTTACTTATAGTGCAAAATAAAATCCTTTGATACCTATGTACATATTCGAGAAAAAATGAATTGCATCCTGAAACAAACTGGGGTTGTACCTACCTGAACAGGCTTAGGCTTTAAAGATGGCTTATTTCACAGGTTTGAACACTCTGCAGACCTCTCTCAAGGTGCTTTTTCTTATTAACTTGAGCAAAACCGTTCTCATCCGTTCATTGCTAAACTGTAAGCATCTTCCCGATTTTAGTGATTGATGTGCATTGAGGTCTTTCCAAGTGTCTGAAGGATGGCCCTCTGGTTTGCCTTTCAGAGCCCCCTGTCCCCATCGCACCCCCTCAGCTGGCCTCCGTGGGGGCCACCTACCTGTGGATCCAACTCAACGCGAACTCCATCAATGGGGACGGGCCCATTGTGGCCCGGGAGGTGGAGTACTGCACGGTCAGTGGGAGCTGGAGCGACCGGCAGCCGGTGGACTCCACGAGCTACAAAATCGGGCATCTGGACCCCGACACGGAGTATGAGATCAGTGTGCTCCTCACCCGGCCCGGGGAGGGTGGCACCGGCTCCCCTGGGCCCGCCCTCAGGACCAGGACCAAGTGTGCTGGTGAGTCTGGGGATCCAGGGGCTGCTTGTCCGTTTCTGGTGGGGTCTGACCTGCAGCTTCAGTGCAGGTGGCTCACGCTTTCCTCAGCTCTGCTGGGACCCTGTCTGGGCACAGGAGGTCCCTTCACCTGTGGGCAGCCACCTGTGGATTCAGACCTCAAGGCTTGGTCTCACTCAGGATGTCTCCACCCCAGTTTTCCCTGTTCTTCATTTACATCTTCCTAGGAGTATCACCTAGTTCTTATGGAAATCATCCCAAAGTTGACACAAACTGTCCACTTTAATGATGTCCGCTCATCAGTCAGCACCTCCCATCCAGGTCTCTTCAGTGTATGCTCCCCGTTGATGTGCTTGTAGCCTGGTGGTGAGGGGTGGGGGCGCTTTGGAAGAACAGATTCCACCTTAGCCGTGTGTTTTTATAGACGAATATTGAATGGAGGGACTGCTTGGCAATGACACAGGGCCCATTTGTAAGATAAGCCAGGGTGATTTTCAGGCTGTATGCAGGCTTTAAATTCTCAGATGATAAAGTTCTAATTGACTGTGTGGAGCCGGCTCTGTGGGGTTGATGGAGAGAGAAATGCAGAGTCTTATAAAAATCAAACCCCGAAGGAAGCTCCCATCAGAGGTTCAAGTGCTGTTTCTGTCTGGCTGCTCTCGGGTCGAAATAACAGAGAGAAGTAACAGGTTGGGACACTGAAGTGTTCTTTCATCATCTGAATGAAGATTCTTACACTGAATTGCTGCCTGAGCTGATGAGAGTCCAGTTTTCATGGAGACAATTGATTCTTCAGGTGGCATTGTTTAAGAGGACATTTATCGATAGGTTTCATTTCTTCTTACGTTTTAAAAGTACTCAGAGCAACAGCCTAACCCTGTCTGGTAGGAGAAATGATTAAGCCTTGACAATGGTAACTACTTCGTTCTTTCTTCATAATTTTGAGTATGTGGTTTCCAAAAGCTGAAAACTGATGGGAAAAATTTGTTTTTGTAAAAATACTTTGTTGGAAAAGAAAACAGGACCCGTATTCTTCTTGGGGTGTTGCTGCTGGGCCTGTCTTGTCCACAAGTCTGGTTCCTGGGTCCCCCACCCCCATGATCATATCACTCTCAGTGCAGAGTCTGGCATAAGACCTGGGGTGGTCCATAGAGAATGGAGTTGGATAACAGCTTCTGTGCCTCGCTTTCCTAAACCATGTCGTCTCCTCTCTGTTTAATGAATACAGTTTCCCTTCTTTCTTTGAAATCGTTTATCATCTTTCATAATGCATGCAATAGCTTATAACACTGTTTACATCATTTTACAACTTAGGAATTGCTTTCAAATCTGTTACTTGTTTTATAACTGCCTCTTGAAGTCTCTGGAGTGAAGACTATGACCCCTTTCCTTGTTTTTGTTTAGTCACTAAGTCGTGTCCAACTCTTTGCAACACCATGGACTGTAGCCTGGCAGGCTCTTCTGTTGATGAGATTTCGCAGGCAAGAATACTGGAGTGGGTTGCCATTCCCTTCTCCAGGGAACCCATATGTCCTGCATTAGGCCAGCATGGGCAGGCGGATTCTTCACTGCTGAACTACAAGGGAGGCGACCCCCTTCCTAGAGATTAGGAAATGGAAGCCCTTGTCGTCTGATTTCCTCTACGCCCA
Source organism: Madoqua kirkii (assembly GCA_006408675.1). Lineage (NCBI taxonomy): Eukaryota > Metazoa > Chordata > Mammalia > Artiodactyla > Bovidae > Madoqua > Madoqua kirkii. The sequence continues at coordinate 1,452 of SJYC01012043.1, read as the reverse complement.
CTCCTTGAGCAATAAGTTTGTGTTCTCTGACTTTAGCGTTATTTGGAGGAATCCTACTTGGGGGCCATGGTGCTAGTCAGTCTTCCTTTCTCTTCAGAAGAAGGTTAGGATCCCATTCACTGACAGCCCCTCCCACCTCATGTGCTTAATTCTGGTCTTTTCTCCTAGTTCTGTGTCTGTATATTTCAGGTATTGACTTGATTATTACCTACATTTCCCCTAAACCCTAAGGTGTGTGTCTGTATTTTCAAGAAGCCTTTTTGTTACTGTGGTATAATGTGTAAATGTAGAGCCTTTCATAATAGATTGGCAGCCCTTCTTAAGACATTAAAACCAGTTCTGAATGGATATTTGCATGTCGGCCCTGTGCATTAAAGTTTTAACTTCTCTTAAACAGGAAGTCCAATGAGAAGGCAAGCTTTTTCCTCTTACCATTTGCAACCCGCCATGTTCACTGTCGCAGGATAGGAAATGGAAGCCCTTGTCGTCTGATTTCCTCTACGCCCACTCCTTGAGCAATAAGTTTGTGTTCTCTGACTTTAGCGTTATTTGGAGAAATCCTACTTGGGGGCCATGGTGCTAGTCAGTCTTCCTTTCTCTTCAGAAGAAGGTTAGGATCCCATTCACTGACAGCCCCTCCCACCTCATGTGCTTAATTCTGGTCTTTTCTCCTAGTTCTGTGTCTGTATATTTCAGGTATTGACTTGATTATTACCTACATTTCCCCTAAACCCTAAGGTGTGTGTCTGTATTTTCAAGAAGCCTTTTTGTTACTGTGGTATAATGTGTAAATGTAGAGCCTTTCATAATAGATTGGCAGCCCTTCTTAAGACATTAAAACCAGTTCTGAATGGATATTTGCATGTCGGCCCTGTGCCTTAAAGTTTTAACTTCTCTTAAACAGGAAGTCCAATGAGAAGGCAAGCTTTTTCCTCTTACCATTTGCAACCCGCCATGTTCACTGTCGCAGGTGTGTCCTGCAGGGGCACTGAGCATTTTTTGAAAAGGCTGTGGTTGAGCAAGTCAGTCTTAGGACATAGAAATATGTTAGGTGAGAGGCTCAAAGCTAGAAATAAGAGGGGAAGATGCTGGGTGGGTGAGCAAAGGGATGTTGAATGAGCCTTCTACTGTCAAGGAAATGCAGCTTCACCCTTTCCTGACCTGAGGCTTTTGAGAAAATCTGCAGGAAAGCTTGCATACTGCTCTGGTGAGCTGTGTGGAATGGTGGTACGCAGGACAGAGTGAAAAGAAGGGAGACTCTAGATGGAGAGGTGTGCTAGTGGTCCCCTCCTCTTCCTCAGGTGGTTCACCAGCATTTAAGGCTCAGAAAGAACAAGTCATGGATCTCATAATCTGAGAGAGATGCTGAGCATTCTGCAAAGCAGGTGGAAGATGGAAAATGGGCTTGACTGGGCATAAACAGTGGATGAATCTAAGAGGGTGACAGAAAGT
>SJYC01012042.1:0-76094 GCA_006408675.1 Madoqua kirkii | reverse complement strand
AGTCACTTGTCTGTATAACAGAAATCAGCACAACACTGTAAATCAACTATACTTCAACATTAATGATTAAATAAGTAAACATCTCTATCAACTCTTTTCAACTCATCAGAGTGGAATAACAAATAGCAAAGGTTTCTCATAGGATAACAAGTTCAATGCAGAGCAGTATTTTCCTTATGAGTTATATAAGCCATAAACAAATGATCACTAAACACTAATATGACTCGAAATGGATTATGAGGAAAAAATGAACTCTTAAATTCTGAGCAGAGGAAATTAGTAACAAAAACCCTTTACATTTTATTTTTGTCCATTAAGGCCTGAGTCATAATTTAGCAGGAGCCTTGAGTTTTTACGCTAAACTAAAGCTGCATTGTGGCAGCCCCTGGGCAGTCTGTAGAGCTTAGACTGAAAGTTCAACCAGGGCTTGAGGCAGCCTTCTTACAAATGCAAAATACAACAACTAATAAGCCTTTCTTAGTTAAATGAGCTAAGTCTTAAGACTAGGAAAATGTTTAAAAAAAACCCAACATTTCACTATTGCATTTTGCTAAGCAGGAGTTACACACACACAGTGACACAATCAGGCAAAAAAATATTTATATGGTGAAGAATCATCATGTTAATTTATGCCATAAAATGTCATGTTTGTTTATCTTAATGCAGGGCATAGTTAGGTTTTATAGTATCATAAAGACTTTTGATTTATTATTGAACTGGATATACAGAATATTTCAAAGTTGCTATCAAAAAAGAAAAAAAACACTAAGTTGAAATTCTACCTAGCGACATAGGTTTCCAACATAACTTTCTTCCCTATGCATCAAACTAAGGCAAGAAGAAAATACATGGTTTTAAAAAGATACCAAGCCATTAAAAAAAAGTCTGTTTCTGAATTTAATAGCATATCCTGGCCCATTAAATAATGGAGTAGTTTTTGGAGAGAGAATGAACTCTGGCCTGAAGTAGTATGGTGTGTGACTGGAATCCTCAGGGAAAGCTCTAGAAGGACACAGAACCCCAGGCGTGGCCTGCACGGCGGGACAGTGAGGCGAGCCACGCAGGAGTGCTGCCTTAGGCCCGGCTCTTTCTCCCTCGCTTCTCCCATCCAGTCACCTCTTAAACACTGCCTTCTGTGTCCTTTTTGGGGGGAGTTATCTTACCCTTTATCATTTGTTCCTTCAGTATTTTAATATAAAACCTACAAGAAAAACAACAAATTCAAGGCTAGTATTAAAAGCTTGAAAAAAAATAACAAACCTTTTCCTCGAATCAGTAAACTCTTCTTGGTGAATAGAATCTTGTGGAAGTGGGAATGATTACTTTCTAAATAATGTGTTAAAAGCAGGTACTTTCCTTCTGAAGTATTAACACTTTATGAACTTTATTTTTGTTTATCCTTATAGTATATTGTTGCATCATCCAAGTACAGATACCAGATACCCAATTTCTAATGATTTATCCCAAAACAAACACAAGAAAAGCAGGCCAATGGAAATATAATCAAAACCTCTTGAAAATGAAGTTACTGTAGATGTACCTAAATAAATAAACTATAATCAAGCTGAATCTCAAGTCTAATAACTGATTCTATGTTGAATAGAGATCTTTTAAAAAGTGTTCTCACTCAACATATAACAGAATGTTCTATAAACTGAAGTGTAACGATTACATTTATTCTGAGTCCAGACACTTTCTCAGCTGCAGAAGTACAAGGATGCCTCTGCCTTTTTCATCAGTAATACAGATTTACGAAAAGGTATGCTGCAGAAAATGTCTGACTGAGGGAGTTAATCAAATCCTCATGTTCACTGTTAACTTTCATTATATTGGTAAAAATGATGCCTATAATAGATGGCACTCACATTTTCAACAAATTTATATATATATATTTTTGTTGATCACATAAAGAAAACAATTTAGATTTCATTTTTAAAAATAACGTTTATTTATAATAAACTATCTTTAATAATTCTATATTTTTATTCTAGGGAGTGCACAACTGTAGACAAAGCTAGCTTTAACATGTATTGAAAAGATGTACTCTTCATATTAATGCAACATGGTAAGTCTTTCTTTACTATAAAGAATTCTCACTGCCTTTGAACTAAGAATCTGGAGCACTTGCAGAGAGGAGTTTGGGATGACCAGCCAGAATCAGTCAGGAGGTTTTCTCTCTTCTCAATTAGGTAACTGAAATAAGAACTCTAGCTCTAAATATCATAAGCAAAGTCTAAATCTTTGAAAAATAAACAGAGGGAACATAAACTGCTTCAGATACATGCCTGAGGGGAGGAAGGGCTTGCACTTTCGTACTGTGGCAGCTCCCAGATGAAATCATCAGTTTTTAATCTTCAGGTTCATATCTGGAAAGAGATACGTATTTAATTAAGAGCATAATGTCAATTGTTGTACCAAGTGAGTTTACCTGAAACACTTCCAGTGATTAAGCCAGTAATGTTGCATCCTTCATCTAAAATCACTGCTGTGGTACAAGCCAGATTCATTCAACGCATGATGGGGGTGAGTCGGAGGATTCCTGGACCAGAGAATGGACCAGATAACCACTGACAGACCGTCAGGCTCCAGGGCTCTAGCATATGTGGCATGTACACTCGTGCCAGCTTAGTAATTATTATTTAATCAAAGGCCTGATGGACACAAACAGCTGATATGACCTTGTGAGTACAAGGTTAACCAACCCCCTTCTCTAAGGAGACGTTTGCTCTGGGATTCACTTTTCAGCTCTGGTACCCTGGAACTCTGATAAAAGTAAAACGTCCGCTGAGTTTCCAGGCAGAACCACTGACGGCAGAAATGACCCTGATTAGAAGAAGACTCCACTTGGCCACAAGAGCCGTGGCCGCCACACATCCACGGCAGAAACCAGGGCTTCGGCCTCCCTGTGTGCAGTGAGGTCCTGGACACGTCCCCGCCAGAGTGTCATGTAACTGTGCCGGAGACACCACTCCCACGTGGGGCATGCGCTTCTCAGGCACGCTGGCTCTGGAGCCACACATGGATCTCACTTTGTAGCACCTGAATTGTCACGTGGGGGCTTCTCTGGTGATTCAGATGGTAAAGAAGCCACCTGCCAATGCTGGAGGTGCAAGAGACGCAGGTTCGATCCCGGGGTTGGGAAGATCCCGTGAAGAAAGGAGCAGAAACCCACTCCAGTGTTTTTGCCTGGAAAATTCCGTGGACAGAAGAGCCTGGCAGGCTATAGTCCACAGGGTCACAGAGAGTCAGACACAACTGAGCAATTAAACAACAAGAGTGTCACGTGGGAGCACAGTGTGAGCAGGCCCTGGACCGCAGCAAGGACCCCACTGAGCAGCAACGCCTGGCGCTGCCCTGTCCGTCCAACATCCTGCTGAGAGAATGTGGGGCGAAGGCAGCCTGGTGTGGCCCTGAGTGACCCCAAGGGTCCAGCTGAACCTGAAAAGAAACCCGAGGGGGTGTGGCGAGTGAGGCCTGGCCAGAGCCCCTGTGCCCTCCCCACACACAGGCTGCTGGACTGCGTGACAAAGCAACTCCCCACGGGTCCGGCCTCTCCGGACACGAGACCAGACTTAATGAAGGAGAGACACCAGCCCGGCAGGGTACCACCCAGGGGCAGGGGCAGCGCAGCTTACTTTGCCAGTCTTTTCCTCAGGTCTTTGATTTGGTCATTCTTCTTGTTAAGAATCTCCTTCATGTTTCGAAAAGCTGCTGTTTGTTGGAATTTCTTCTCTAATTCCTACATAGGGAAAAATTTCAGTCCATTAATAAGAAACAGTTAAGGAAAGAAAGAACACATCTGATGAAAATAAACATTTTTGCCCTAGTTTACTAATACTTTGCTTATTTTCTAATTTATTTTTAATGTATTTATATAAAATTAAGACTATTCAAACTTTAAAAATACATTCTTTCAAGTGAGAAGCCAATAAAATGGTAACATTCCCCAAGTATGATATTAACAAATAACTCAAACATACTATGCCTCAGAGATGGGAAATCTATTTGAAACAGAAAATTCATTTTCAGATAAAACAGACATGCTCTTCTTTCTAAATCCCAAAGTAGTGCCAGTATTTTAAGAAGAGGATTTAAAATTTAATTACAGTTTAGCTTGTATATTCTAAGAGTCTAATCCCTAAAGTGAAAAGAACAGTTCTCTGCATACGGCTTGTAAATTAAGAAACAGGGATAGACCCCTTCAGAAAAACACCCGCCAACCCGCTGCCGACTGTGAACAGGATGGTCAGGAAGAGCACAGGGGTGCAGGGTGCTGGGTGTGCGCAAGCAGCTGGAGGAGCACAGGCTTTTCATCACTACAGACATTCTGGTGTCAAAGAGCAATCTTTCTACCAAAAGGGGTCAGTCTTTAGAACACAAAGTGCCTAACACCTTGAGAAAACATAAAGTGCATCTGCAGCTATCCACATTTCCCTTAGTCACGCTGCATTCATTGCTCAGTCCCATGTGAACAGACAAACCTGACCTTTTCAGCCATGCTCAGCTGCTCCTGGACCCTCAGTAGGTCGTGCTTGGCCGTCGCTAGATTCTCTTCCAGGGATTTCTGGTTTTCTGTCTGGTCATTAAGTGTCTTCTGAAACTCACTCTTCAAAGCAGCAACTGTGTTTTCCAAGTCACTCAAGTCTTGGGCCTTTATAAAATCCTGTGAAAAACACGTACATCCACATAAGTTCACGCTATCACCCTAAAGAGTGAGGGCTTTAGACTCAACACCTCAGCGATGGAAAGCAGGGAGGCTGCGTGCTGCGTGTGCACGCCAGCCTCCCCAACGGCCTCCCCGATCCCCCGCGCTCCGCCGCGCTCCCCCGCCAGCCTCATTGCACACGCGCACGGCCACTCAGCGGTCACGGATTCCCAAGTATGTCAAATATGATTTATGAGCTGTTGGGATTCCAAAGGGGGAACGAGAGAGGTGAGATCCTAAATTTGACAAGGTTGTGTTTCCCAGAGTTGGGGTGACATGCTTCACAATAAAAGCCTAATGAACGCTTACTGAGTATAAGCTTGCTACATTTACAAGACTAAGTTTTTTATCTTGAGATACACATATTTGCACACTTCGTCTGTGTAACATAAGCAGTTGGATCTTCTCTCTACTTGGATCATGTTTTCTACCAGATACCGTTTATAACGTAAAGAAGAGTAATATTAATAAGACAGGAAAATGGTCTATAATTGCTAACTATGAAGATGGAGCACTACTATCAACAAAAGCGAAATTTCTCATTTTTGAAATCTGGCCTTGAAAACGGTTTTACTTCACTGTATCTCTGTATGCATTTTGCTTTTGCCAAATTTTAAAAAAGTAAAATTGGAGCAAGGTCTTCAATGGCTTATGAAACAAATTTATCATCCAAAAATGTAACTGTTTTACAGAGTATTCAGCTGTTTTATAAATGTATGGTCCTTGGTATATAATGATTGAAAATCATATGTATTTCCTTTCATTTTAGCCATGTAAGAAGTATCCTTTTATTTAAAAAAAATATTTACAGATGAAATAATGTAATGCCTGAAAGTCGTTTCAGAAAAACATGGGGGAGAAGAGAAGAAAGTAGAGGTTAGCATCAAATAGGCTGGCCACGCCATGGCAACTGAGCGGGAACATCACACCATTCTTCTATTCTTATACATGTTTGAAAGTTTCCACAGAAAAAGGGTAGCCAACCTCTAATGAAGCAAATGTGGGGATTATCTAGTAGACATTTACAAGGCACTAAACCCACTAGGAAAGTCAGTGCTGCAATGAAGATTCAGTCAAACAGCCCTGCTGACGGGCCTCCTACAGCACCTCATCTCGGTGCAAAGGCCACACGAGGCGGGGCTGTGCCCACGCCGCCTCCCAGGCTGGAGCGAGGCTCGGCCACTCCACTCAGACAGACCTGGAGAACTTGACCACTGAATTTCACTGTCTCACCCAAGCTCTGCTAGATAAAGATGGATCTGAAGATGCACAACTAATAAGTTAATTTCATTTTATCATACTCCCGAAGGGAAATTTAAGTAAAAATAAGTTCTGTATAATAAAACCCAAATTCAAATCCCTGGTGGCTCAGTGGTAAAGAACCCGCCTGTCAATGCAGGAGACCTGAGTTCCAGCCCTGGGTCGGGAAGATCCCCTGGAGGAGGAGATGGCAGCCCACTCTGTATTCTTGCCTGGGAAAGCCCCTAGACAGAGGAGCCTGGCGGGCTACAGCCCATGGGGCTGCAAAGCCTTGGACAGGACTTAGTGACTAAACCACAACAATAAATCCAATTAACTAAGAACTCTTCCATTCTTCTCTCTTTCCTATTGGAATTAGAATGAGAAAGTGAAAGGGAAAAGAACTTTAAAAAAAACTGAGCAAATCTTAGGTGTCCACGTGCTCTGGGACGTGTGAAGCATGCGAGCCATGCCTGTGGCCCCCTGCCCTGAGCAGGCGCTCACGTGGCCTTTCCTGGACAAGCCTGTCTCGATGCCGGGCAGCAGTGGCGGCCTCCTTCTCAGGGAGTGGCCGGTGGTGGGGCATGATAGTAACCAAGACTTCATATAAGTTTCTAACTTGATTCTATCTGGAAAATGTGAAAAAGCTAAGGCTGATCTCACCTTTTGATTCCCGTGCTCAAGCTGTAAATCTTGCAGTGCCCTCTCCAGCTTTGACTTCTCATCCAATGCATCTGTTGCCTAAAATCAAGAGTAAACAGAAAACATTCAATATTCAGTCTGTAAGGAATGCTTTCATTAATTTTAAGTATTTCTCAGTTACCTGGGATTCAATGGTCTTCAGTCTTGACTTCAATTTCTCATTCTCTTCTTGAAGTCTTATAATTTCCTTTGTGAGTAAATTCAAGTTTTACTATGTTAGCCAAAGTACTTTTCATCCTTGAAATTACTTGTTTCACTCACACTTTTAATTTTTAAATTACACAGAAACTCCAGAGTCTGCATGCCCTGGCTACTGGTAACATCCCAGCTTCACCCAGCCTACCACCCTCAACATCTGTGAGTCATCTCTGGCTCTAAGACTTCTAGTTCCTTCCTTCACAGTCTCTCAGACTTTTTCCAGCCCTCTATTCTCAGCCTTTTCCCAAAGGCCCCTCCTCTGCCATCTCTCGCCTAGCTGATCCTGAAACTCTTGGTCTGTTCTTGGCCTACACAGCGTGGCACCTGCACTTCTCCTCAAAGCACAACCACCCCCATTCCATACCCTGTGTCCAGTCCCCAGCGGTCCCTGTGAGCGGAGGCCCAGGGCCCTGGCTCGTCAGCAGCTCCGCCACGAGCACTGCCTGCCGGTGCAGGCTCATCACGCTCTGGCGCACACACCGCTGCCCGGCGGAGCCTGCGCTCTGCCCCCAGGCACGCCAGCCTCCGCCTGCCGCAGGCTGCTGCCCACTCTGCTCCCCCGCAGCCTGTGCCCCTTTCCTTCTGACAATTCACTGCGCCTTTGCTTTTCAGCCCAGCCTGGGCACCACCATGCCCAAGAGAGCCAGACCTCCTCGACTCTCTTCCACGTGGCGCTGTGTCTTCTCTGCCACCCTGTGGTACAAAGGTTAGCACACACGCACGGCCACTCAGCGGTCACAGGTTTCCAAGTATGTCAAATATGACTTATGAGCTATTGGGACTCCAATGGGAAAACAAGAGGTGAGATCCTAAATTTGACAAGGCTGTGTTTCCCAGAGTTGGGGTGACATGTTTCACAATAAGAGCGTAATTAATGCTTACTGAGTATATGGCTTGCTACATTTATAAGACTAAGTTTTTTATCTTGAGATACACATATTTGTACACTTTGTCTGTGTAACATAAGCAGCTGGATCTTGTCTCTACTTGGATCATGTTTTCTACCAGATACCATTTATAATGTAAAGAAGAGTAATATTAATAAGATATTACTCCGTTTCTAGAATGTTAGTTATCCCTTCCCAGAGAGACTGTGGGGTCTTGAGGGCAAAAGGCCAGGTATTACTTTTCTTTTTATGTAACAACATCTAGCATAACGTTGAAAACAGGAGTCATGAAAAATAGCTGTATGTTGGCAGTCATTTTTCATAAACCTCTTACTAAGTACCATTAAGGACGACTACTCTGACGGACTAATCTCCCTCGGGACAGAAGCCGGGCCTTCCACCCCGCCTGCAGCTGAGCTGCGCAGGCGGCCAGCGTACAACCTGAGCTGCCGTTCCTCGCAGCGACGGCCACGTTACCTTGTTCAGGAGTTCTGCCGTGCCACCTTCGTGAAGTGGAGCAAGTTTTGGCCTCATGCTGTCTGTGATGGACTGAAACGAAATAACCTGAACTGAAACCACCACCAGATAAAGCGCGTGTGAGCTCTGAACCCCTGGCCTTTCTAAGTGGCAGACACTGTGCAAACCTGCCAATAGGATGTCAGCTAGACCTTTACAGGTCGCTTCCCTACGCGCGCCAGTGCTTAGCGCAGAGCCTGGCCCAACCAAGGCTGGATAAAAATGAAACCCACCCTCCTTGCATCTTAAACAAACAAGCAAACCAAACAGCGGCAAGAGAAAGGCGGGAGGGACGGCAGTCAAAGCCAGAGCAGATAAAGATCCTAGCACCCAGGGACTGAGGTTTTAATACCGTGGGAGCTGGAAGCAAGACTTCTTTCTGCACAAACCCCACAAAATTGCAATAATGATGAGGATTTAGGTAAACTGCATTGCAGATGAGTAACTTGACACAACTGGATACATACATTCTACAATATGTATTAAAGCAAAAGAATTCATGCCTCTGAAGCAGAAATTTCTTAGCTAGAAATAAGTTCCAAAGGGACAATCAGAAAACTCTCATGTATGTGTACACTCATGGATTCATCTTGGCAGGCTTTTACTACCCAACACCAGCCCAGTCACCGTGCCTGCACGCAATGGAAGGGTCACTGTAGATAAGACTAATTAAAGAGAGAAGTAGGGAATGACCAGGACTGTCTCCACTCGAGAGAGGAGGACAACGAGGCTCAGCCATCTCAAGGTCACACGGCTGGGGAGTGGCAGTGCCAGGATGCTGCGTGAAGAGCTTGCACAGCGGGAGGCAGGTGGCCTGAAGGGGCGTCGTGAGCATGTGCACGCCTGTGTGTGAGGCAGCAGACAGAAGCAAGCCCTTCACAGTAACTTTCAAAGCTTTTCTTTTGCCTAAAAATCCACAAGGCAACTTCTGAATTCTGGTCTTGAGCTGAATGCTTTTCCTTGAGAGTTCTCCCTTCAGCCTCGGAATGTTCTAAGCAATTTGAGAATGCTAATCAGTGGCTATAAGATATGGACCAAAAATTACCTTTTTATTTGAAGATGTAAATTCCGCTTTTTCAAATTCTGCAACTTGCTCTAATAATTCTCTTGAAGATAAAAGAAAATATGAAAAAATAATTGCTTAAAATAGATTTGTATCATGTACACAAGACAAATGAACGCACTGGTATCAACCTGAACTTCACCACATCAAAAACGGTACTAGCTACTGAAGGCAGAAGAATTAAGTTCCATGCTCTCAAATCTGAATCCCTATAGCACCTAGTATCTTGTACTTCCTGAGTGTACAATATAATTGCCAGAACTAAAATACCTGTTAATATCATGTCTGAAGTTTGTAGTCAACACTGTATTTTTGAAGTACTACAGGGAAGAAAGTAGGGAAAACCACTAGACCATTCAGGTATGCCCTAAATCAAATCCCTTATGATTATACAGTAGAAGTGAGAAATAGATTTAAGGGACTAGATCTGATAGATAGAGTGCCAGATGAACTATGGATGGAGGTTCGTGACATTGTACAGGAGACAGGGATCAAGACCTTCCCCAAGAAAAAGAAATCCAAAAAAGCAAAATGGCTGTCTGAGGAGGCCTTAAAAATAGCTGTGAAAATAAGAGATGCAAAAAGCAAAGGAGAAAAGGAAACATATTCCCATTTGAATGCAAGTTCCAAAGAATAGCAAGGAGAGATAAGAAAGCCCTCCTCAGCGATCAGTACATAGAAATAGAGGAAAACAATAGAATGGGAAAGACTAGAGATCTCTTTAAGAAAATTAGAGCTACCAAGGGAACATTTCATGCAAAGATGGGCTCAATAAAGGACAGAAATGGTCTGGACCTAACAGAAGTAGAAGATTTTAAGAGGTGTCAAGAATACACAGAATAACTATACAAAAAAAGATCTTCACAACCCGGATAACCACGATGGTGTGATCACTCACCTAGAGCCAGACATTCCGGAATGTGAAGTCAAGTTGACCTTAGGAAGCATCACTACGAACAAAGCTAGTGGAGGTGATGGAATTCCAGTTGAGCTATTTCAAATCCTGAAGGATGATGCTGTGAAAGTGCTGCACTCAATATGCCAGCAAATTTGGAAAACTCAGCAGTGGCCACAGGACTGGAAAAGGTCAGTTTTCATTCCCATCCCAAAGAAAGGCAATGCCAAAGAATGCTCAAACTGCCACACAATTGCCCTCATCTCACATGCTAGTAAAGTAATGCTCAAAATTCTCCAAGCCAGGCTTCAGCAATACATGAACTGTGAATTTCCATATGTTCAAGCTGGTTTTAGAAAAGGTAGAGGAACTAGAGATCAAATTGCCAACATCCACTGGATCATCGAAAAAGCAAGAGAGTTTCAGAAAAACACCTATTTCTGCTTTATTGACTATGCCAAAGTCTTTGACTGTGTGGATCACAATAAACTATGGAAAATTCTTCAAGAGACAGGAATACCAGACCACCTGACCTGCCTCTTGAGAAATCTGTATGCAGGTCAGGAAGCAACAGTTAGAACTGGACATGGAACAACAGACTGCTTCCAAATAGAAAAAGGAACACGTCAAGGCTGTATATTGTCACCCTGCTTATTTAACTTAAATGCAGAGAACATCATGAGGAAAGCTGGGCTGGAGGAAACACAATCTGGAATCAAGATTGCCAGGAGAAATATCAATAACCTCACATATGCAGATGACACCACCCTTATGGCAGAAAGTGAAGAAGAACTAAAGAGCCTCTTGATGAAAGTGAAAGAGGAGAGTAAAAAAGTTGGTTTAAAATTCAACATTCAAAAAATCTTAAGATCAAGGCATCTGGTCCCATCACTTCATGGCAAATAGATGGAGAAACAGTGGAAACTGGCTGACTTTATTTTGGGGGGCTCCAAAATCACTGCAGATGGTGACTGCAGCCATGAAATTAAAAGATTCTTGCTCCTTGGAAAGAAAATTATGACCAACCTAGACAGCATATGAAAAAGCAGAGACATTACTTTGCCAACAAAGGTCCATCTCGTCAAAGCAATGATTTTTCCAGTAGTCATGTATAGATGTGAGAGTTGGACTATAAAGTAAGCTGAGCACTGAAGAATTGATGCTTTTGAACTGTGATGTTGGAGAAGACTCTTGAGAGTCCCTTAGACTGCAAGGAGATCCAACCAGTCCATCCTAAACAAGATCAGTACTGAGTGTTCATTGTAAGGACTGATGTTGAAGCTGAAACTCCAATACTTTGGTCACCTGATGTGAAGAACTGACTCGCTTGAAAAGACCCTGATGTTGGGAAAGACTGAAGGCAGGAGGAGAAGGGGACGACAGAGGATGAGATAGTTGAATGGCATCACCAACTTGATGGAGATAAGTTTGAGTAGACTCTGGGAGTTGGTGATGTACACGGAGGCTTGGCGTGCTGCGGTTCATGGGTTCGCAAAGAGTTGGACACAAATGAGTGACTGAACTGAACTGAAAGGGAAACTGCTCTAATATCATATACATTGTTATCCGGTAGAGATTCAAGAAAAACTGGTTTTAATAGAATAGCCTGGGAATTAGTTCACATCTACTGAGTATGGTAAATTCTCAAGGAAGACAGATGGTTTCCACCTGAACATTTCCTCTTATTTGCAAAAGTACATGGATGCTTACTATACAAAAGCTTTTACAGTGAATAGTAGTTACCTGCTCTTTTAAACTTAACAGGTCAATTTCTCAAAGTTTTCTCATCAATTACCTACTGACAGTTGGTGAAGCTGGACGGTTTCCTCCCCTACCTGAGGCCACAGTCAGTGACGCTCAGCACGGACTGTGAGCCGCGCTGCCTCTGTGCTTAGCAAACGGCTCTCGGGCTCCAGGTCAGTCTTTCCAGATGTCTAGCATGACTTTTCGCAGACTGAGTATCAACTTCACCGATTTTACCATATTTTTTAAAAATAAGGGAGCTTTTTGATGTTGTTCAGATTACAAAACTTTCTAAGAAAACTTCCCCTATTTTAAAGATTGGTATATAATTTTAATGCAATTAATAAAAGTAAACTTCTCATACTACTAAGTGTGATTTGATGGTAGTTGAATTAATTTTTCCAATCTGTTTCATAACCGCTACTTCTTAGTTGGCCTAGCTCTAAAAACTTACTACGATATTGATCAGGCTAACCAAAGCTACTATGAGGAACAATTGCTAACCACCTTCAGAGCAGTCTCACAGACCTCGAGGCCTTTATCACACCTAGCAGCAGGGGAAGCAGGGCACTCCGGAGAGGACGCTGAGTGGCACCTAAGAGGTGACGCACTAGCTGGATGCGCTGCTGCCATCCTGCCCAATTTCCTCGCACACTACGCTCAAGAAAAACAGCAGCAGAGACAGGCACGCTCTTTCAGGTTCATGCTTGGGCCTCTATGGTCACAACTGTGGAAGCAGATGTTATTACCTGTTTTCAAGTTCAGAGATGTCTGTCTGCAGCTTGAGGTACCACTTCTCGGCTTGCGAGAAGAGCTGCCGCAGCAGCAGCACATTGGTGTAGGCCGTGTTGATGAGCTCCGACTCCACCTCGCTGTGGACCACAGCCTGCAGCCCACTCAGCACCTCAGGACCTCATCGACGGTGAAGGTCTCCTCCACAAGCCTGAAAAACAACCACAGTCCCAAACCTCTGCGTAAACAACAGAAACCATTCACAACGAAAAACAAAACTAAGAAGCCCCCAGCGTGTCATTGAAGGGATGAAAAGGTTACAGTGAAAGTCTCTCTTCTTTATTCGTAAAACGGTTTGAAAATAATTTAGATTCAATTAGTTTTGACGTCTGGTTAAATGACTAAGCTGTGGCTTGCTCTTCAAATGTGCACATCCTTTCATACAAGTTATATGCTCAGAAACAAGCCCCAAACTATCTAGTTTTTCTTCAGCTTTTCGGTGAAAATTAGCTTTATCACATTTAATTATTTCATAAGTCACCTGAGAGGTGTAATTCCTCCCTTTCTTTGTATTAGTTGTCTAGCATTTCAAAGACCTTATAGGCTATTCACAAGTTAGTAAATGCCTACAAGAAAATCAGTGCTAATTATGTATTGCTTTTCTTAGCATCTTGAGACCTGACAGAAAAAACCCCGGAACTTAATTAAAGCTCCAGAAAAATGAACATCATCAAAAGTATCAAAACCTCACTCTTTCACAGAGAATGTCTGGGTTGGAAGGGAGCTCCAAAGGCATTTGCTTCAACCCCCTCACTTCGCAGATGCAACACAGGCTCAGGAGGTGGAGATGACGCGGGCAGCGTCCCACTGGGATGTGACTCAGCCCCACAGTCTCTTCCAGTAATCTCAGAAACACGCCGAACAGCTGGGCCCTTGAGAAAGCATCCAGGCAGGGCTCCTGCTGTCAGGGACAGGCTCACAGGAACAGGCCTCCCCACTCCCTGCCTCCAGCCCCGAGGTCCTTTAACCTTCAGACACCCAGTGGATGAAGGGCTACAGCCCTGATTCTGGCCACCCTCTCCCTTACTCCAAAGGAAGAAGGACATATTGTGTCCAGAAGGACACAACAGGGAGCCCCACCGAACTTCTCTCACAGTTATACTCAAGTTAATATTATCTGATCTACCAAGCTTTAATGTTTGTTTACCAAGCAGAATTTAACAACTCTTAAAAACCCAGAAGTTTAAGTCCCTATTAAAAATATCAACAACCTTCCTGTATTCTTTAATAGAACAAACTAAATCTGCTTAAAAATATGTTGCTTTCTGAGCAACCCAAGTTCATTACTATGAACAGCAATTAAGGTACTCCAAACTCCAATGCGTAAAGTAAATAAAGAAGTACCTTCTTTGGCTATCTCACAGTCTCTCCAAACAAGACTGCTGCGTACAGCTGCTGTGAGTCAGGAAGCCAGATGATCAGACTAGATTAATAAACTGAACAGATAAGTCTACAGCCGATGGTCTGCCGCTGAGTGACGTTTAGAGCTTACCACAAGTTGCAGGTCGCCTAGAGACCCTTTTTATTTATGTCCCCACATCCAGGTGTGCAAAAATCTGATCCCCAAGCGGCCTGAGGTCCCTCTAGTATTCAGTCCTTTTGGCTGCTTCCCATTATCCTCTATCACTAAATTTTCTATGGACTTTTATTATCTCCCATCATTGGTCCAAACAAGTGACTTATCAGCTCTTGCTGCAAGTGGGCTAGCAATTTTGGTACTAGTCAGCAATCTTTTCATGGTTTCCTGCTGTTTCCTCCTCGTCTGTTTCAATATAAACCTGTATAGGTATTTTCCTGCTAAATGCCATGTCTTACGGTTCTACTCTTTTAATTCATAACTCAAGTAATTAAAGTTCTGGAATCTCTACGACAGCAAGCCAATCATTAATCCACCAGCACTTAACGATTTCCTGACTGCCCTTCAGAAACTCTGCAATCCCTTAACTATCCTACGTGGATGTTTAAGAACAGACTGCTCCCATCACAGTCTGATTTCTTGAATTTTACATATCTGTAAGGTTGTGTGTAGCTGCTCGCAATGGATAACTGATCGTATCCTAGCAGTGGTTTGTGTGGCCTCTGCTACAGCTGCCCCACACTGGCCACCAGAGAGGACCACTGTCACTTCCCACTGGGTCTCCTCAGAATTCTGATACCTGCTTCCTTGAGGTCTTGGAAGCAGGAATCCACAGTTTTGAGTCTCAAGCCTCTTTTTGAGCGAGCAAAACGCATATAATTAATAACTTCATTTTGATGGTGCTCATTTAGACCCAACTCTGCCTGAAAGAGAGAAGTAATCTGTTAGTCTTGAAAATATAATAAAGGAACCAACAATGAAAACATACAGGCTCTCCTGTGGTGCAGACTGCTAGATGTCTACTGAACGCTGTTCTTTCCATCTTTCCAGACACACGGCTTGCTGTGGTTTAGTCGTTAAGTCGTGTCTGCCTCTTTTGTGATCCCTGGACTGTGGCCCATCAAGCTCCTCCGTCCGTGGAATTTCCCAGGCAAGGATACTGGAGTGGGTTGCCATTTTCTTCTCCGAGGACATTCCTGACCCAGGGATCAAACTCACATCTCCTGCATTGGCTGCCCAATTAGAAAACACTCTCCAGCACTCCTGAAGTCAGGCGTGATCACATGACCACTTCTCAGCAACAGATGGGGACAGAGGAACGAAAGCCATTTCTAAAGCCTTAATGCTCAGGGCACATGTCTACCACACCCTATTTCTCTGAAACCTGAAGGCGAGACTCTGCTGAACCATGCAGACAGCACAATGGCCTTGGGGCCGGGGGAGCAAGATGAAAGGGAACTGTACCCTGAATAACCTCATGGAGCAGCACAGAACCACACAGCTGAGACGAGCAGTGAGAAGGCTGTTAAGTGTCAGAGAAATAAACTTATGTATTCTTTAATGCACATTTTATAAAACAAAAAACCTCTATTAGAGCAACTTAACCTTATTTCATCTCACACAGCCTTAGAAAGTGTATTTGGTTCTGAAGCAGCCATCAATTGCTCTTGCTTTTAAACCAGATGAGAGCTTGACAACTATAAGCTAGAGACTGATGAAGTTCTTTTTCATGTTATAGCTACACTGAAAATTACAGAAGGAAATTATAAAATTGAACATCTACTGCAGGGGACTGATTAAGTTAGAATTCTCTTTAAGAGTAATTTGTGTGTCACAGCCTTCTTATGGGAGACAACGGTATACTCTGCAGCCCTCTTCTCCAGGCTTGTCTCTTACTTTCAGCACGCAGGGCTGCGTCCAACGTCGTGGAGGACACCGCCAAGGCCACTGGGCACAGTCTCCTTCACCCTCTAAGCCCCTCACCGTGGCTTTGTTGCATCGACATACATCCTTAACCTGTAGATGCAGGACATAAGACCACAAGGGCCATGACCTTGCCCCTCTGGTTCCCTGAGTATCCCCAGGACTCCTCACAGTGCCTGGCACACAGTGGACACGTGCCTAACAAGTGAACTGAAAGAGTTCCTTCTTTTGAAGGTCATTCGTGGCTTTAATCTGTTCTCTTTCAAGCTCCTGGGGGCTTCAACCAATCACTTCTCCTCTCAACACTTACAGAGGTTTCTTCTTCCCTTCAGACTGCAGACAAGCGTGCACACAAACCTCATTCGTGTGAAAGCAAAATGAAACCATAGGTTCCCTCCAGCTACGACTGCCTTTCTCTAGCTCTCTTCTCCTCTTGTGTCTCCATTCTAAATGCTGCTCCAACCACCTCTGCAAAGCTCACCAGCAACTTCATGACAAGTCCAACTACCGTGGCTGGTGCTTTGCTGTCTGCTGACCTGCTCCATTCTCTGCCTGCTAACCCCACTTTCCCTTCTTGATCTCACTGGTAGCCTTCTCTTCTTGAGCTTGCCTCTTAAACAGCTGCACTTCCCAGGACGCTGCCTTTAGAGCCATATTCTTGTCGCTCTATATCCTCTCCTAGATGACATGATCTCTTTCAAGATGTCACTGAAAGGCATCTCTCAAGTATCACAGGCTGGCCTACAGATCAGTACCCCCAACCACATGAACGGCTCCATCAAGTCTTTTTCTCCCCTACATTATTTTTAATACTTCTGTTAAAGTTCAGTAAGTTAAGAATTACCCAAGATATCATGATGCTCTCTAATGGTTATCCAGTAGACTGCTTCAAAACAACGAGTTGAGGTATTCTGGCCAATGTAAACAACACATGTGCAGTATGTACTTACATTTCCTAACTCTACCTTATTTCATTAAACTGGTAATTAACTTTTTGCCTTAGGGCTAGACAATCTGATTTACATGATTTACATGGATTGTTAGCCAACTCCTCGAACTATTTCAAATGTCAATGTCAAATTTCTAATTTCTAATGTTAAACATTAGAAACAGTAATGATGACAACATCTAAAAGTCACTCGGAAGTTACAAAGTGCCTGGCATGATCTCATTTAGTCCTCAATACAACCCTATGAAAAGGTAAATATAAACCTACTTTACAGATAGGAAACTGAGGTCCAAAGAATTTTTTTTTTCTATGCTACTGAATTGGCAAGTGGGAGAGCAGACTTGAACCAGGGAATCTAAGTCCAAAGTCCACACTCTGCTTTTCAAATCCTTTTTGGGAAAATGGCATAATTTAAATAAATAAAAGAACACAGATATGTTACAGTTGCAAATCAGCCTGAGTTGTGACTCACAGGAAGACACATCTCGGGCAGGCATTTGAAATAAACCTCAATACCTACATTAGAAACGATGCTGTATCTATACTCAGGTAAGTGTGTCAGCAAGAATATCCTACAAGTGGAAATCTCAAAATGATGTCACAACTTGCTAAAAAAACTCATAAAGTTTCAATTATTCTTGCTTACAGTGTTAAATCTATACTCATAAGCCCTCCATACGCCCCAAACCCTTTCTCTAACCCCATTTTCCAAGATTCTGTTAAGAACACTCCTATTCAGTCAGCTTAGTCGGCTTACCAGCCTTGAACATTCTACACTTTCACTCTCATTAGCCCAATCCTTGACTAAAAGCACCTCTCCATTCTTATTCAAGAATCTAAATCCAACCCAGTGGTGTGCTGGTGAATGCTTAACAGGCATTGGTGAGGGCTGGGGTATGAAACTGATCTGCAGCCCCTGCTTATTTCCAGTGTGAAACCTCCCAGCATGGCTGGTTTCAAGCCATCAACGTGTCACTGCACTGCAGAGGTGAGAAGAAATGCATATAATTGGCTCTCAGAGGTATAAGCACGCTCCAGAAATCCACCAAATTCCTACCCATCCTTCAAGATCAAACCTTTTTACCTACTCTGTGAAGCCTCCCAACATGCCCTCATTAACTCTAGTTATGCCTTCCTCCAAAAATTAGCACGCAGGTGGATGAGATGGTTGGATAGCATCAACGACTCAACGGACATGAATTTGAGCAAACTCCGGGAGATAACAAAGGCCAGGCGTGCTGCAGTCCATGGGGTTGAAAAGTCAGACACCACCTAGTGACTAAACACAAACTATTAGCTGTCTTTTTTTCCTTAGGTACTGCGCCTTCACGTAGACTGTAAGCTCATCACAGCATGAATCATCTCTTACACCATAGAGTTTCCTCATATAGTGCCTTGCGCAGAGTAAGTGCCCAATGCATGTCTATTCTCTTCTGTCAAGTAAAGATTGTCCCCAGACCAAGAAGAAAAATTATTGAAACTGAGAATGAAATTTAGAACAAAAGACAGAAAAGTTAGTCTAAAACGGATGGGAGTGAAGAAAGGGAGCAGAAATAAGCAGCTGATTTCAGTAGCACAAATAGCATTAGCCTGGGAATGATAGCAGATGAGAATGCGAGCAGGTATCAATTTTCTTGTGACATCACCATTTTTTCAATTTGTTCAGATATTTTACAGAAACCAACAGAATGTGTGGGACAGGCTCCAAGAATGGTAGGGAATGGTTTGTTTCGTTCACAGTTGTACCCCAGCTGCAAGAGTGCTTGGTATACACGGTGGGCTAAAGAGGAATTCTGGTTGCTGAAGTATTTCAGTAGCCTGTTTCGGTGGTGCCCGTAACTCCGGATTCATCTTTTTTTTTTTCTGAACACTTCAGTACTGTGTCTTGTTCTAAGGACGGCTGCTGTTTAAGCCGGCATTCTGTATCCGCTGGAATGACAAATGGGATTATGTTCAAGCATCCAGGAAAAACATGCCTTCTTTTGAACAGGTCAGAACACAAGGAATGCCACTCAAGTTTTCTCAGGTATAAAATGGGGCCTGGGGACTCTTGTATCACTCTCACATAAGAAAGTTGTATTCAATCACGTTCTTCCTCCTTGGCCCGTTAACATAATTAATACTGCCAAAGGGTGTGTGTGTGTGGGAGGGCGTATGTGTGAGTGTGCGCGCGCGTGCATAAACTTGAGTTTTTGGAATGGAACAAGAAACCGCGTTGCGCCTTCTGCTGGCAGATGGTTCCCTCCAGCTGTGACTTGGCCTAGGCCCTTCAGGCAGCAGCGAGGAATGGTAAAGCGGCGGAGCGCGGCTGCTAGAAGAGGGCTCCACCAAGAATTATCCCGGAAGGGCTTCGACCTTGGTTAATAGTCTCTCGCACCCGGCGTGGCGTCCCCTTCTCAGAGAGGCCCAGGGCCGGACTAAGTTCTGCCGCAAGCCACGCCATCACTCCGAGGCCCCGGCTCCGCGACTCTCCTCGGCGCGCGGTGGCGCCGACAGGCCGGCTACTCACCATTGCGGCGAGGGGGAAGTCAGCGGTCTGGAAAAGCGGGAGAGGCCCGGCTCAGCCTCACCAAGCCCGAGGTCGTCGAGAAACACCGGACCGCGCCAGACGCGAGGCAGGGCGGGTTGTTTAGAAGCGTTGCTAACGGGAACAGACGCACGTGACTAGGGAGTTACGCACTTTGATTAGTTCTAAAGATCACGTGACAGGAAGTGCCCGAGACCTGTCGACCGCCGCATGCGCACTTGCTCCTAGGCGCAGGAAGTCCCGCCCTCACGCGCCACGCTGACTACGGGAGCGGCCACTGTTGCCAACGGCAACAGGAAAGGCGCGGCTGCCTGACACCCAATCGCTACCAAGAGCCGAGCGGCATCCTAGCCAGCCTTGCTGCTCCGGCCTTGCCCAGCACTTCCTGTGGCGTGGGGGCCCCGACGAATGGCCGTTGCCACGACTGCTGACTCCTGACCTTCCAACGTTCTCGTGGGAAGTCCCAGACTTAATTGTCTCCTCTCCAAGACTTCCTTCTTGGCTGAAATAGGCCACCAGCACCAGAGCTGCCATATTCCTGGACAGAGCTTTGAACCACCCGCACCCCACTATTTTTTCTTCTTACATTCTTGGTAAAAAAAAATCTCTAATATAGCGCCTTTTCCCTTAAAAAAACAAACAAACAACAACAACAAAAAACAGCTGCAAACGGAAACTGGTGAAAGAGCAGTGTATTTTAAACTGCTATGCCTAGAATCATCAAGGGAAAGTATTGTACAAATGCTTTCCTTCGTCTCACCTCCAGAAATCCTGAATCACGAAGTCGAGCTTGGGTCTTTGGAATCTGCGATTTTTAACCGACCTCCAGGGCTGACTGTGGACCACTCTTTACAAAGCACTGTCCTAGGGTCTTCCCTAGTGGTCCAGTGGTTGGAACTCTGGACTCCCAATCAGGGGACATAGGTTCTATCTCTGGTCAGGGAATTAAGATCCCACAGGTTGCATGGTGTGGCCAAGAAGACCAAAAAGAAACACTGTTCTGGAAGAGGCAGAGGTCTAGAAAAAGATGGATTATGTCAGTGGCGTAGGGGGAGTGTTAGGCTTGGGTAGGTGAAAGCCAATTGAATGGGCCTAGGCCATTCAGGGGGCATTTCAGAGGCTCGAAGACAAACACAAGCGGATACAATCACTGGAGAGGCAGCCTGTAAACTAGAAAGTGAGCCCCACATGATAGACACTGAAATGAGAAGCACAGAACCAGACACTGGGCCACTCAGAGCTGGGAGAGGATGCTAACCATCATCCCTATCTCAGGAACAGACAAGCTACTGTAGATAATGCTTTGGAGCTTAGATTGATTTTGGCTCCTACACAGTGCAACTTAAAATGGGTCACAACTGGTTAAAAAAAAAAAAAAGGATCACAATCAGAACCTAAAAATCTAGACAGGATTTTAGAGAGCTGGTTCCACCTGGTTAATTTATGGATGAAGAGACCGAGGGCCAAGGTCACATGTCCAAGGTTTCAGAAGACTAGGTGGGGGCATCTGAAGCTTGAGTCAGTGATGAAACTAATACAAATATGTTTCTAAAGAGCAAAACAGAAAGCAGGTGTGAACTATTCTGGTATGGGGCATATTCAATCATATTCTGGTTTCAAGAATTTCATTTTTCATTTATCACCATATTAGTTTTATTTAATGTAAATTGTGTACAGAGCTTAGTAATTTTCCCAAGAACTGAGTTCAATGCTTTTTTAACTTGACACATTAACTGCCAGAATAAAGCAGTAGCAGATAAATCCTGTAGAATAAAGCTTACTTACAAATGGATGACGTCTTTAGAAAAAGAAGTGGAGCAATGAAAACGTTTAGTAGTTACGTGGTCAATACAGTAAAATGGAAGTAATTTACATGGATACTTTTAAATTCAGACAAAGTAGGAGCTAGAAGGAAATACTACTTTCAGATGAGGAAAGACAGCTCAGAAAAATAAAGTGTCTAGGCCAGGAATAAGAGCAGCAGAACCAGGTCTGGAATTCAAATCTCTTGGCTTCTCGGCAAGAGTTTCCTGACCATTTAGTTCCACCCAAATACAGGTGACAGAGCTTTTTCTTCCAAATTTATCCCCACCCCTCTGTACATAAGGCCCTCTCACCCTCTGGGTAGGGGATCTGAGTGTCCCATGACTGCTGAAAAGGGCAGTGAAAGGGGGTGAAAGGGCAATTTTTCTGTTTGGATGAGGCATGGCTAGGAGTCCTTTGCTTGGATATCCAGGAATGATATGCAGGCAGTTGCCCATGGAAGGATCTCACTCCTCAGGGACAAGAGGTTGCTCTGTGTGTCACCTGGAGCACTCCCAGGCATGGAAGGATGGCCTGGGAGCGCTGCCTTGGCTCTGACCAACTTGACTGCCCTCCCAGTAGTTCTGGGCAGAACCATTGTCTCCCTGCAGGATCTAAAGGCAAGTTCTCATCCCAAGACCCCCAAGATGACTCCCTCTAAGATCACTTAAAGTTCTGCTTTGCTATGCCACTCCTTACGTTTCTGTTCAATGAGTGTTTGTCAAATTTGATAATAAGAGTTACTATTATTTAGTGCCTATACTAGGCTAGACTAGTATAGGATTTCCATAATTAATCCTCAAAATCTTTAGTTTTTTTTTCTTATTGTAATAGGTCCTCACTGAATTCACACAGAGAGAAGGTCACTTTACTAGATGATGTGGATAAAGAAGGAATTTCATAAACACTTTTAAGAAATTTAAGTAAACAGTTGTTCACCAGTTTGCATTTCTAAGGAAACTTAAGTGTATTTTCTTGCTAGCAAACTCCCATGCTTACTGAGTGCTATTAATGCAGGGGAGTCAAAGCAGTGGGTGGATAATGCAAATATTTCCTTGGCTAATACGTCTGGGGCTTGGTGATTTTTTAACTTGTTTTGCAAAGCTGCATCAATAATTTTAATTTAAAATTCTACTTTAATCTAAAATCTTCTGTACCAAGGATGTTAACAACATCACTGTTAGCCCTTCTATCCAGCTGAGCTAAGTGTTATTACATAAGCTGTCTAAATAGTGTCAGCAAATATGAATCTTCAAGTGATGAATCTGGCTCATGAAAAGGCTGAACCTGTGCTGCTTACTAGCTTGTGTTGATTACCAGAGCAAATAATTCGAGCTGTGAAGGAAAAGAGCTCCACCCTACTTCAACTGTAGGTTTCTCAGCCTCCTTCTATTTTTTTAAATCACTGTGACAATTGAAAAAAAAGTGTGTGTGTGCACACGTGAGTGTCACTCTGGACAGACTGGATGGGAGGCAAACAACCAAGGCTGTTATACACCTTGTAGCAGCACGCACGCCCAGGCACGCAGTCATGTAAACTCCGCAACTCCATGGACTACAAGCCGCCAGGCTCCTCTGCGCGTGCAATTTTCCCGGCAAGAATACGGAGCATGTTGCCAGTTCCTCCTCCACGGGATCTTCCTAACCCAGGGATCGAACACACATCTCTTGCATCTCCTACATTGGCAGACAGACTCTTTATCACTGAGTCACCTGGGAAGTCCACTTTTTAGCAGAGCTCAATGTAAATAAAGATCAACTCTTGTCTTTTTAGTTTGTTACAAGATGAGACTTTTATGAGTTTATAAATGACTAGTCTTAACCCCAGGCCACCAATTTGGGGGTGTTTGCAACCTAGACTAGGCAAAAGGAGGAACGGGAAGGTGACAGATTTGCTTGGTCTTGACATAGTGACCTCTTCTGCCACTAGTTACAGAGCTCCCCTTTGTGTGCCAGGTTCTGTGGCCAAGGTAGCATCTCAGGGAAGAAGTGGAGGATTTAGGGAGCCCGAAAGTCCCCTACTCTATAAATCTTTGGGTAGGGCTGAGGGCCTAAGGTGAGGTTTACTTAAAAGAGAAAGTAATAAAATCATTAAAAAAAAAAGATGAAGATTATATGGGAAAGGAACATTTGACAAAACACTGAACTTCTTCTGTAGTAGGCAGGAAATGGTAGGGGAGAATCATTTCAGGGGAAGGGGATTATCTTGAAGGAGTAATATGTCTTTGTCCATGGGATACTACCAGGGTCCTCTGTACCTCCCCCCGCCCTATCCAATTACAACTGAGAAAGTAGTCAAGATGTGAAAGAAGGGAAGAATGCAGGACTCAGAGTCTTTACAGGAACTATGGCGTTTGACTGGGCTTCCCTGGTGGGTCAGTGGTCAAGAATCTGCCTGCCAATAAAGGAGACAGGCGTTCCATCCCTGGGTTGGAAAGATCCCCTGGAGAAGGAGGCGGCAACCCACTTCAGTGTTCTGGCCTGTCCATGGAGTCACAAAAGAGGTTAACTACCAACAGCAGCAGCAGCTAGTGGGCATGAGGCCATTTTCAGTTCTTCTCTTTGCTCGTTCAGTCAGTTGGTTTCAAAATGCTCCAGGTGACCACAGAGTATTAGAGGGTGCTGACAAGTTAGATTTGTGAAATAAATATCATGTCTTAAAGGTGGTCACGCAAGGAAGTGGTTCACCATAAAATACTACAACTCCCTTTAAGACTGTGTGGATGACGGTAATGTCTTAGCTCAAATGATAGATTAGCTTCACTGATCTAAATCTCCAAAATTAAAACAACCCAAAGGGAAAAAACACCAAAAACATCAAAAACTGAATTGGTTGGGAGAAATACCTCCTTATGAAGTACAAGAATAATTTACTGTACATATGGTGTGGTGGTGGTTTAGTCACTAAGTCCAACTCTTGTGAGCCCCAGGCTCCTCTGTCCATGGGATTTCCCAGGTAAGAATACTGCAGTGGGTTACCATTTCCTTCTCTGAGTGGATCATCACGACCCAGGGATCTAACCCTGGTCTCCTTCACTGCAGGCAGATTCTTTACGCACTGAGCCAATACGATGATATGCACCAAATCCTCATTCCACAGCCTCATGCGCGTGTCTGCATCTGAGTCAGACCCACAAGCTCAGTCCCTGTATTCAGCAACTGGTTGTGGAAAACCTGATACACAACAGACACTCTGGGGAAGGGAACAATAAGCAAGATGGGATTTGTCCCTTTCAAACAGGGCCCTATGATCAAGTCAAGGGAAGACGCAAGCTTACAAAGGGATCTCAGAGCAGGCAATATGGGGAATGGGAGCTCAGAGAAGAGAAAGTCAACTCTCTTGAAGGTAAAAGGAAGTTCAGGAGAGTCTTTCAGGAGGCAGAAGAATTCCAGCTGGTCTTTAAAAGGTGTGTGCAAGAGTTGTGAGCATGATGATTGAGGGAGAGAAGGCTGTCCTGAGCAAGGAACCAGAATTTCCATCAGGTGAGGCAATAAAACTGTCCAGAGATGTGCTTTTCGATTTGTTATTTCAAGTCAAACTGCAAGAAGAGATACACAATATACACAGTGATGGAGTATCTATACTAGTGTCTTATTCAGGAATGTGGGCCTTCCTAGATCTAGGATCGTTGCTACATGTTTACCTGGACTAATGTCAATGGAAATATGTTCACCAACTGCATTCCATCTTAGAAAATGGAAAACTTAGATTTGCTCAGGAAGTTCTGCTTACAAAGATAGGGCTTTACAATCCCTTTGCAAAGTCTGAATCGCCTAGTGCAGCTGTGTTCATGGATGCAAGTTTTCTCAATGGGGTGGGTATCATTCTTGGTTGGTTTATACTTGTCTGTCTTTCTCACTACTATATTTCAAGCTTCTTGAAGGATGGAATCTTTATTACATGATCAACCTGAATTGGCCCCTCCCCCTGCCCCCAGCAAGGGCTGGGCTATAATACCTCTGAGCAAGACTTGAAGAACTGAATTGAAATTAAACAGGAACATCTCAACAAACATTTGTGAGTGCCTGCTGGGTTCCAGATTGGAAAAGGCAATGGCAACCCACTCCGGTACTCTTGCCTGGGAAATCCTATGAATGGAGGAGCCTGGTAGGCTACTGTCCATGGGGTCGCAAAGAGTTGGACACGACTAAATGACTTTCACTTTTCACTTTCATGCACTGGAGAAGAAAATAGCAACCCACTCCAGTATTGTTGCCTGGAGAATCCCCGGGACAGGAGCCTGGTGGGCTGCCGTCTATGTGGTCGCACAGAGTCGGACACGACTGACATGACTTAGCAGCAGCAGCAGCTGGGTCCAGATACTGTGTGTGTTCGGGGGGAAGGGAGGGGTTGCTCTGGGCAAGCCTTCTCCTGGACATGCATCATATATTATCAAACATCCAGCTATCCCTATTTCCTGTGTTAAACGTTATTTTGAGTTTGGTTTATATAACTCATAATTATGAGTCTTCGAGAATGAATTACTTAGATCTTGTGACTCCTTTATGTTTTTATATAACTACAAATTGAATTCTAGCTGATCCGTTGACTTAATGATACATTTTGAGGATATCTCATAAAATTATTACTAATTTAGGTATGTGGTTTTCTTCTCATTGTCATGGACTCACAATATTTTATTATTTTATTATGTGCATGCATGCCAAGTCACTTCAGTCATGTCTGACTCTTTGTGACATCAGGGACTGCAGCCCACCAGGCTCCTCTGTCCATGGATTCTCCAGGCAAGAATCCCGCCTGCAGTGGGTTGCCATGCTCTCCTTCAGGGGCTCTTCCCCACCCAGGGATTGAACCTGAGTCTCTTATGTCTCCTGCATTGGTAGGTGGGTTCTTTACCACTAGCACCACCTGGGAAACCCTTATTATATATTTTATCATATATCATACTATATATAATATATTGAATATATATTATATAATGTCCATAGTATTTTATTTCACATATTTTATAGGGCTTGGGCCCTGTGCCTTAAATGTCTGCGGATGTTGGGAGAGCAGAGAGGATTGAAACCCCTGCTCTCTAGGCTCCTAACTGTGTAGCATGAGAGCTAGACCCATCAGAAGGTCACGTTCATATAAGTGGTCACTCTCGGGGAAACTAGATAAGCGGCACTTAGTTCAATCTAGGACTTCAAGGAAACTATTGAGAAGATTCCTGAACTGAATCTTGAGTTATCCGGGGAAAGCAAGGCAGAGAGGGCAGAGGAAGCAAAACCTCAAACAGTCCAGTGTTTGAATTCCTAACAAAGCATGAATAATATGTTAGCATCTAGTGTAGGAGTTACTGTTGCCTATAATGTCATTGCTTGGCTAAAATATTGGGGAATAAGTCATGAATAGAAAAACTATCTTCACAAGGAAAAAAATAACCCAACACTCTGAAAACCAAAGGGATAGAAAGATAACTTATATCTCTTTATCTGTTACTGTCTAAAAGGGAGCAAAGGGTGACTTCTGGGGTACTAGGGCTATAGCATTGTTCTGTTTCATGATCTGTGTGCAAGTTATATATTTTTAGTTTGTGAAAAATAATGAGTTATATTCTTATATGTATAACTTCAATCAAGTCTTTGAAAATTTAAATGCTTTTACAAATTTGTATGTATTTGTGTATAAATATTTCAATAAAGAATCCACCTGCCAATGCAGGAAACACAAGAGATATGGGTTCGATCCCTAGGTCAGGAAGCTACCCTGGACAAGGGAATGGAAACCTACTCTAGTGTTCTTGCCTGGAGAATCCCATGGACAGAGGAGTGTGGTGGGTTACAGCCCATGGGGTGGCAAAGAGTCATGACTGAGTCACAGACACGACTGAGCGACTAACACTTTCACTTCAACTAAAAGGTTTTAAAAATTAATAAAAGAAAAAAGGTAATGTACCTGGTTTACTGCTACAGTGGAGGCCCAGAAACCCATCTGGTGTCACCCTAAGGATGTCTTTCCAGCACTGAAGTGTCTGTATCTGGCCTGCACTCAGTCAGCCAGCAAACCCTCCCCAGCACCAGCAGGTACAGTGGAGGAGAAATGTGGTTGGGACTTTATGGAAACATCCCTGAACCAACCTGTGCAGGGTAAACTCCGAGCATCTAACACTCACAGAATTGAAACTTTCAGTGAGCATAAGCGGAGATCTGTGGTCCCCAGTTGTTCTTATCTGGTCTTACTGGGAAAATAATGAGACCTGAATATAAGTCAGAAGACAACTTAGACATCAATAGCTGCATGTGTAGGACAGAAAAAGTTTTGCAGTGTAAGAGATTTAGTGTGAATCTATATCTAATATTGTGTGAGAGAACCCATTAAAACCACAGAGTTAGTTTCTTCCCTAGGATCTCGCTTGTATCCACAGAGAAGGTTCTGTGTGTTGAGAGACTGTCCATAGGCTCCATGTATTTTTCAGTTAGAATTTACAATAGTGTGAAGATTTGCTTCTTTAAAGTAGGTATGTATTTTAAAACCCTCTATGATGTGAATCACTATAGCCTTCAAAACTTTTTGCACAATGAACTGTGTTTCAGTAACAAACACTTCATGTCTAAAAAGTGATATTTAGTTTAATCCTCAAAGCAATCCCGGAAGATCAATACTTCCTTCTTCCCACTGCTGCGCCCCTTGGTACACAGACCCTTGGAGAGACTACTAGGCTGTGCCTCCTTCGGTCGCTTATTGGCCTTTGCCTCAGTCACCTCTCATCTCCCGTCACCCGCTGCATCGTCACCAACCTCCAGATCCTGCGTGCACTCAAGCACACCCGAGGATGGCCTGGCTGGTGCCCCTTTGTCCTGGCTCTGCCTGACCCCCAAGCTGCTTCACTGCCATGCTGACAGCTCAGACGTGACCCTCTCTGATTATCACCAGCTCTCTGGACAACGCAAGTGTTAGTCACGTCCAACTCTTCGCGACCCCGTGGACTGCAGCCTGCCAGACTCCTCAGTCCATGGAATTTTGCAGGCAAGAATACTGGAGTGGGTAGTCATTCCCTTCTCCAGGGGATCTTTCCAAGCTCGAACCGGGTCTCCTGCAAAGCAGGCAGATTCTTTACCATCTGAGCCAGCAGGGAAGCCCCAGCTATCTGAGTTTCTCCGATTCCTACGCTTTCCTTAAATCTTACCTCTGGCCTGACTGTGACCTAACCGTGACCTTGTGAACCTTCTATGTCTTTCTGGTCTAGCATCTCTTCTCCTTGACTCACACCTCCAGGTCATCACTCCACCAGAAGAAGCTTCCATTTCCTACCAGTTGGCTCTGTTACACCACCAGCTTGATCAGCCTTTAATCCTTCCAGCCATCTATTTGTTGTTGCTGTTTTTCTTGTTCCAAACCCAGAGAACTCACATAACTAACTGTATTTACTGCAAAAAACTTTTGAACTATGTTTTCTCAATTTCTTCTGGCCTTTACAGCTGCTGATATTCTGGCTCAGCTTCTCTCCCACATGACCCAGGTGACTGTCCCCTAAAGTTCCGTAGTCCTCAAGCATCGTTCCCCTCCCTTCTCTTCAACCCCCCCAGATGATCCCCTCCGGCTTTTCTAGAAGGGTAAGCTCCCTGAAAGTCCCTGAATTCATGCTCCCATTTTCTTCATCAGGAAGTGAGGAAATAGTAAAGATTACACATGCCTGGTATTGCCTAGGGTATAAGGAAATGACATGCTTTAAAACTTTGGCTGGAGGATAAAGAATGGAGTAGGTCTTCTCTTTTTTTGAGGACAAACTGGAAATTAGTATCAAAACCGAGAATGCACACGCCCTTTGGCCCAGTGATTTGTGTTCACTTCTAAGAATTTATTTAAGAAAAAACAAGAGGGTGAAGAAGTATGTACAGAGATGTTTACTGTAGCTTTGATGTGGTAAAAACCCCGAGACTGTTTAAATGTTCCTCCTTTGGGGGTTATGACTAAATGAACTGTGCTGCCGTAAAGTGGAGTCTTCTGCAGCTGTCAAAATGCCCAGGAAGAGTCCATGTGCACTGACATGGAAAGATATTCATAATATATAATAAAGTGAGAAAATCAAGTTGGAGAATCACAGTCACTGAAAGATTGCACATAGTTACTTATAAACGCAGTTATAAATACAGACTTAGTCAGAAAGGTTATGCACCAAACTCCTTATACCCAAATCCAGGCTGGGGTAATAGAATGGGATAGGTGTGTGCAGAGGTTGCTCCCTACACTATACATTGTAGTCTGTAATTTTAATTTCATTCTTAATTCTTTATTCACTGGGGGGTTTTTGGAACTAATGTCTGTGGCCAACGACTTGTTCTGTAAGTAAATGCTGAAACACTCCAGTTAAAAAGGTCCAGCATGTGTTACTGTCTCTGGTCAATAGCGTGTTAAGCGGGCATTACTTTTATAATTAAGCGATATAAGGAGAAATAAGATAAAAGCCAGTGCAAAAGCACCCTTGTTGCATTCGCCAATGTTTTATGTGCCCATCACAATCAAGGCACCCTCCTTTGAAAGGTCAAGCCTCACGCCTGTTCTCTGTAAACAAGAAAAGAGGCAGAAATACCAGGTCAACAGCAGACCTGTATGGAGACCACCCAAAGGTGATCACTCCAAACATGAGGCCAACATTTAGATATTTTCATTTTGGTTGCAGGCCACTGCTGTTAGCTTTCTTCCTCTTTTTTTTCTTTCTCCAGATGGCTGAGCAGATATTTTATAACAAAATTAAACAGGAAACCAGTGTATGTCTTGGACACAAAGATGCACTGTACAGGAACGATAAAACCATTAGGTTCATTTTCTTTACTGCATTACATGTAACACCTTTTATGGGAAAGGTGCATATCCATTTTGATATGACTTACACCAAAATGATCAGTGATTATCAATCATGGTTTATTATTGCCACCCTTTTTTTCCAGAAAGAGAGGGCAAAGTCATTAAATGCATGCAAAGCATCTCAGGGGCTATATAATCTAAGTTCTTACCTCATCTTCTAGAACACCCACATAACTTCTTTCCCTACTGATTCTCAGGAGAAACTCTTGTCTAAGGCGAAGTATGACCCAGATTTCATGGTCCCATCCACCACCTACTACCTCTGCTGGGTCAACTCCACCCATTATATATAAATATACTTCCTGGTGGCTCAGACAGTGAATAATCTGCCTGCAATGCGAGAGACCCAGGTTTGATCTCTGGGTCAGGAAGATCCCTTGGAGAAGGGAATGGCTACCCACTCCAGTATTCTGCTCTGGAGAATCTCATGGATAGAGGAGCCTAGAGGGCTACAGTTCATGGAGTCCCAAAGAGCCAGACAGGACTGAGAAACTAATATTTTCACGTTCATATATATACATATATATAAATGCTTAGCTCCTATATCCCTTTCTCTCTCTTTGATTCTCCCTCAGGTTCAAATTATGCTTGTCTCCTCCAGATTCAAAATGAACAAAACAATAACAAATATTAACCCTAAACCAACCCTTCCTTTGTCTAAACGTTCCCCACTGTCCGCTGCCCTGACTTTCTCCTTCTCTTCCGGCTAGCCTCTTTGAGGAGAGTGCTCCCTGATGACCGCTCACGTGTCACAGCTCAGCCACCCGCCCCCCCACCCCCAGTCTGGCTCTGTTCTCCTCCTCCCTATTGAAACGGACTTCTCAGAAGCCGTCAGATGAGCTCCACTTGCCCACCCTCACGCCTGTCCGGGTCAGCCGGGCAGTGTGCCCCAGGACGGCCGCTTCCTCCTTTGCGCTCTCCGGCTTCTTCGGCTCTTCTCCCTGCTGCTTCCCGCTCTCCGCGGCTGGCCCCTCCTCTGCTCCCCTCTGGAGAGTGGCGTCTGTTGGCATCTCTCCTCGACTTGTCTTCACACTGTATCTTCCTCGTCTGTGTAATCTCACTCATTCCTGCGGTTTCATCTCTCATGTAGGAGGATGACCATCAGACCTGCACCCTTAAGCCATGCTTCTCACCTGCCTACCCAACTTATTTTTCCAGGAGCTTACAACTTACATCTCTAGGTTTTTCCATGTGCCCCCAACGCTGGGTAAATTCAGCACATCTGATGATAATCCGCCAGTCTGTCTTAGTCCCGTTCCATCACCAGTCGCAGCGGTGAGATGATTCAGAATCCTCCATGAGTTCTCCATTCTCTCCTCCTGCATATCCTGGGACTATATCTCCTGAAACAACTTGCAAAATCACTGACCTTCTCTTGTTCATTCTAACAGCTACTCCCCTAGTCCTATTCCTCTTAACTCGAATAATACCAGAAAACAATGTCAACAAAACCAGAACATAATTCTAATCTGTCTAAAGCACGTTCTAATTTACAGAGCTCTTACCTCCAGGAATTTACACCAGCCTCGTGGAAAAGTTGTGGATGGCAGGTGGGGTGGGGTACAGATCCTTCCCCATGAAATGGACTTCAAAATAAAAATTTAACTGTGACTTGGAAAATCAAAGTGATGATTCTCACACACATCTAGTTCTAGTTTTCAGTTCTGATGTGAAAAAAATACTTTTGTGAGTTTTAGTTTTGGGGCGAATCGGTTAATCATGATAATTTTATCAAAGATGTACCAGTCTGAACACTGGCTAAGTTTGCACTTTTCTTGTGAAATGGATGAAATGAACAGCATCATTCTTTTGTTTAATAAAAGAGCCTTTCCAGGTATTTCACACTTTTACGCACTCGATGTTCATCTATTTCCAGGAACAGTGAATAGGTACATAAATGGTAGATTGAAAATAAATGCTTCCATACACAGCTCTTCTAACAGCTGTCAGGGTGTGCTGTCAAGAAGAAAACACCAACGTTTCACAAAAGAATTATTTCATGTTTCTCTTCTTTCCTGTGAAATATCCTCGACAGGCTTGTAAGTAGTTTAGCCAAAATATGAGTCAGCCCTTCAATATCACCTCCGAGGTCAAGGGAATATTTGGGAGACTATAGGGTACAAGACTGCTGGGGTATAAACAGTCACAGAGAAGCATTCAAAGCGGCAGGGAAACTAAATCTAAATGTACTTACTTACATTTTTACCTAGAGTTTTGAAGATAATTCGTTATTATGCCTAATACTTTTTAAATCCTTTGTTAAAGTTAAAATCAGATAGCGTATTTTATAACTTGTATTTATATACTATAAAAACAAAAAAGCAACCTCAATGTAGAAAAATATAAAAATTTTGAGAGAAGGAGAGGCTGTAGACATGACTATTTTGAAAGTACCTTATTTAGATCTAATGGAAAAGGATAGTCAATTCTGTTAAACACAGGCTCATATTTTATCTCACCAAAAAACTGAGTCTGTGTTTACCAAAAGAGCAAAGAGTTTTCCGGTAATGTCATTATTAAAAAACATTCTAAAAGCTGTCATTTTGAAGCTCAAAGTTGAAAATGTTTGCTATGGGATGTTTACAGTAGCAATCAGTATTTGTTCATTTACAGTTACAAATCATGGGTTTCAGAGAGGGTTGATTTACTTTACCACCCTGTTCCCACTAGCTGGGAGCTCACAGGCCTCTGGGAAGCTCTCTGAGAAATGACAGCTGGAGGCATTGCTCCTTAAACAAGTTATTTTACAGGTAAAAAGTATGGTTCTAACAGTTGGACTTAAAAGCAAAATGCAGGATCTTGCTTCTCTGGAAAGCACAAGTGATACTACAAAATGTGGGGTAGAAATGGGAACTAATCTCTTTCTGTATTAAAAACAATTGCTTTACAGAGGTAATTTTTAATCTTATAATTAACCTAGAAGTCTGGTCTAACTTTTCTAATCCATTCACACCTATCAGAACAATGTCTGACCCTCTCCAGGCCTCTAACTTATGCTGGAATTTTCATCTTTAATTAGCAAGAAACATCAGTGCTGTCTAGTTCTCATTTTCCAATGGTGAAAAGTAATAGGTGAATGAATGTGAATGTTTCACAGAGAATCTTACATGGAGTACTTATTAAATAGTGTGAAGAACTGAAATAAAGTTCACCTCCTTTTTGAAAAATAAGTGTGTGGGAACCTTGGAATGGCATATAAATCATATGTTAGTCACAGAATAGAGGGGCTTCCCTGATAGGTCAGCTGGTAAAGAATCTGCCTGCAATGCAGGAGACCCCAGTTCGATTCCTGGGTCGGGAAGATCTGCTGGAGAAGGGATACGCTACCCCCTCCAGTATTCTTGGGCTTCCCTTGTGGCTGAAGAATCTGCCTGCAATGCAGGAGACCTGGGTTCAGTCCCTGGGTTGGAGAAGGGAAAGGCCAACCACTCCAGTATTCTGGCCTGGGGAATTCCATGGAATGCATAGGCCACGGGGTCACGAAGAGTCGGGCATGACTGAGCGACTCACTTTCACTTTCAATCACAGAATAAGGCTCTGGTAGCCTCTAAGGATCACCGCATGATGAACAGCCACTGTTATTTTTGAGGGAGAAAGTGAAGATTTCATGTATAATTTAAAAATTTGCAGCTGAAAGTAATAACTGATTCAAAAATGATGCCAAGAGAATGAAAGAGTTTGTCCACGAATGAAAAGTATATGGTATATGTGTATGTGTGTGTGCTAAGCTTTAGCTGTGCCCGACTCTGCTACCCTCTGGACTATAGCCCACTGGGGTCCTCTGTCCATGGGATTCTCTAGGCAAGAATATTGGAGTGGGTTACCATGCCCTCCTCTAGGGCAATCTTCCCAACCCAGGGATCAAATCTGTGTCTCCTGCGTCTCCTGCATTGATAAGTGGATTCTTTACTACTAACACCACCTGGGAAGCCCAGTATGTGTGTATATATTTGCATACATCTGTGTGGTATATGGATGTGTGTGCATTTGTGTATATGGGTGCATATGTGTCTGTATGTATATGCATGAATGTACGGGTATATGTTTGTGTGTACAGGAAAAGAAATGAACAGGAAAGGACTTTGAGGTCCTAAAATAATTCTGATGGTGGATTAGCATTTATCAGGAGCTGATCTTAATAAATGCTTTTTGTAGGTGATAAAAATAATAGCATCAGCCAACAAAAATTATAATTTTTCTCGTAACAGAATTCTGGAGTTCTCATTGGCAGGTAAAGATTTTCTTTCCTGGAAGCCAGCCTTTTATTATTTTAGATTTTGTGAAAATACTTAGGCCAGGTGCCTATACTTTCAGTAAAAGGTACTATGTGACTTTCAGAGCAAGCGGAACACAAGAATAATCTGGAAAATGGATTACCAAGGCCTGACAGAGCTCCAGTGGAGCTTTACAGTGTAAAAAAGGTTGGTTCTCATCTGGTCTCATCAACACTGGCACAATGAGGAAGCTCAGCTCAAGGGTTGTATAATAAACGTGGAATAGTTGAGCAACATTCCTGCCCACCTTAGTTTTAAAAATCACTCTTTTTCTGCTACTAGGAGAGATTTTCAGCTCAAGTCTCTGAACTGACAACTGGTCTAGTCCATTGCCAACATTTTCCTGCTTACCTCTCATCTGGGCATATTTCTTCTGGGCCTTTTATTTGGGATTGTTTCAAGAGAGAAGGAAAAAAAAATGTAACTCTATTTAACACAAGGTCCAAGTACACTGGCCTTATAGGAAGGAGTTTAATTAGGCCAGAGAGATAGGTGTCATTTCTGGGAAACCAGACCAGGCCTAGCAATAGCATTTATTCCAAACCTGCTTAATCTCAGGACAGATACCCTTTGTGGGTAGGAGAGTTATTATGAAAGAATGCCTTCAGAGAGCAAAACTTTAGAGGGCAAAAGTTCAAGGGAGGATTTATTTTTACTGTTAAAAGGGAAGATGGATTATGAGTAAAATCAAGAATGCTGATTAAAATGCCAAAAGCTCAGAAAGCCCAGAAGTGCTGTTTGGTTTGTGGACTGTTTGTTTTTTCCTGAGCCAGACGCTTGCTGAATACATCTGTCTTATTCCTAAAAGGTTTTTCTAACTGGCTGCTTGTCTCACATAAAGTCATTTGCCCAGCTAGTGCATTTGTGTGTATGGGGAGGTGGGTATGGGACAAGGTTTAGCAAAGGAAGTCCTATGGGTAAGGTGACCCTGCCTATGAGTGAATTGTATTTGCAAAAGTGTGTGTGTGTGTGTGTGTGTGTGCACGTGCGCGTTGTCATGCCTGATTATTTGCAGACACAAGAAGCAAAATCACAGGTAAGACCTCATGAGAACATACTGGTGTTTCATTACAAGCTATAGTGCACAAGTGATTTGAGGTCCATCAATTTCTTATGCTTCACCAATTACATCTCTCAGGGTAACTAACTGCAAGAACTTATTCACCCTTTACCTAAAAAAAGCAATTTATTTTTAGAAACTGAAAGCTGTGAGGGACATGCATATGGTTTACTACAACCTGTCTTGGGGACAACCGAGATCCACAACAGCCCCAGGGCCTGCCTGAGATACAGGCACTGCCACAGCATTTCCTTCCCCAGCTGGGGGTTACTGCCACGATCACTGTTATGGAGTTCTTTTTCCCGAGGGAAAAAAAATGATACATGGCCAGCAACGGACTTTTGGTTTCAAGTTCATTTCTTTGTTCATCAATGTAATGAAATGGTTCACATGACAGGCACTGTCTTAGGCTCTGGGTCACACTGATGATGAAACAGACACAGCCTCTACTCTCATGAGGTAAAGTGAGTCTTGTTCAGTCGCTAAGTCGTGTCCAACTCTTTGCGACCCCGTGGACGACAGCCCCTCAGCTTTCTTCATCCTTCACCATCTCCCAGGATTTGCTCAAACTCATATCCATTGCATCAACGATGCTATCCAACCATTTCATCCTCTGTCGCCCCCTTCAAAGTGAAT
The DNA here is from genome assembly GCA_006408675.1 of Madoqua kirkii. Lineage (NCBI taxonomy): Eukaryota > Metazoa > Chordata > Mammalia > Artiodactyla > Bovidae > Madoqua > Madoqua kirkii. The sequence goes on along the minus strand of SJYC01012042.1, from coordinate 40,010 downwards.
CTTACAGCTGTAAAATTTGGTTCGAAACTTTTGTTCCTCTAAATACAGATGGCCAATAGGCGCATGAAAGGGTGCTCAACATTGCCAATTATTAGTGAAATGCAAATCAGAACTACAGGAGACACCAGCTCACACCAGTCAGAAGGGCCATCACTACAAAGTCTACAGACAGCAAATGCTACACAGGGTGTGCAGAAAGGGGAGCCCTTCTACACTACCGGAAGGAATGGAAGACGGTGTAGTCACTGTGCAAAACAGTATAGAGGGTCCTCAGAAAACGAAAAGGAGAATTCCCACATAATCCAGCAGTCTCACTCTCGGGCATACACCCAGACAAAACCGTAACTCAAAAAGGTACATGCGTCCCTGTTCTCACAGCAGCACTGTTCACAACAGCCAAGACGTGGAAGCCACGCAAATGCCCACTGACACGAGTAAAGAAGATGTGTATACACACCACACCTTCATATATGTACATACGGCGGGCTTCCTCGGCGGCTCTGTGCTGAAGAATCTGCCTGCAACGCAGGAGCTGTGGCAGGAGCCATGGGTTTGATCCCTGGGTTGGGAAGATCCCTTAGAGATGGAAATGCCAGCCCACTCAGTATTTTTGCCTGGGAAATCCCCTGGACAGAGAAGCCTGTAGAGTTCAGGGGTCATGAAAGGGTGGGACACAACTTAGCAACTATACAACAAAAAGTGTGTGTGTGTGTGTGTGTGTGTGTGTGTGTGTGTAATGGAATACTACTCAGCCATACAAAAGAAGAAAAAAATGCCAGTTGCTGCAACATGGATACCACCAGAGATTACCATGCTATGTGACTTAAGTCAGAAAGAGAAAGACAAATACCATGTGACTTTCACATGGCATCTAAAATATGACACGGATGAACTTTATTATGAAACAGAAACAGGATCACAGACACTGAAAACAGATGGGGGCTGCCAAAGTGGGGGGCTGGAGGAGGAACGGGGTGGGAGGCCGCAGGTACCAGATGTAAGCTTCTCTATACAAAATGAATAAACAGCTGGGTCCTACCGTGCAGCACAGGGAACTGTATTTAATATCCTATGATAAACCATAATGGAAAAGCATATTTTAAAAGAACATATACATATATGTATATATGCACACACGTATAACCAAATTACTTTGATGTGCCATAGGAATTAACAACACTGTAAATCAATTCTACTTCAACTTTTAAAATTTATTTAAAATAATACAAACCTTTGCTCTCCTTTGAAGAAACGTGCAGATTAATGGCAGCCTCTGCATTTCCCATCTGAAGATCTATGGCACAAGAGGTGGCCTGGACACATGCCTCAGCCTCACCGAGAGTGCACAAAACAGGGCCAAGTCCCAGGCGGGGGGCAGGAACGCCCTGGCCTCTCCCCAGATGCATCTGCTCCGCAGGGAGGAAACCAGGAGCGAGACAGGCCAAAGTCAACCCAAGAGCATCCTGCAGGACCGTGGAGGTCAGTGAGGGCAGGGAACTCTGCGCACACACCTGCCTCAACAGCCATTTCAACAATGACAACATCAGTCTCCTCCTTGCTCCTTCCACAGACTAGGGTGGGGAAACCATGACTTACTGAGGGATGGACTCCGATCTTGTTTCTATATGCCGTTATCTAAGGCAAAAAAAGAGAGCCTAGGTCAGGCCCTCAGCTGCAGGTAAGAAAAAAAACTTTTCAAAATGTGTCTTAGAAGCCTCTTAAAGTGGAGGCCCATCCAGTAGATCCTGACCTTGGATACAAGTTTATCTGTGCAGCACTGGTAACTATAATACAGACCTAACTCGCTGACGATCGGTGAAGGGGACCATCCATCAGGGGCACATCTGGAATTCTCCCACATCTTGAAGATGAGCCGACACGAATGCGAATAATAATTATTAACTGAATTGTCTTCCATCCTTCTCTTAGAGAGTAGCACTTCCTCTTTCCAGAATGTGTGAAGGTTAAACTTGGAACCACTCTCGTTTTGAAACTGCGTTTTAAATTACACTCAGTTTTGGCTTATTGGTTTCTGATGAGAATTATTATTATTACGGGAGCCAAAAATAATTCAGTAAAAACACACCCATTGAATATATTAAAAGTCATGAGTCCATAATGATACTTTAAAAAGAGAAAATCAGAAGAAACTCATCTGAGGCAGTTAGTTCATAGCCTCTTATTTGGAAACAATGTAATTAAGGGGGAAATACATTTAATGCCTTTCCAGTAGAAACTATATTGCAGGGTAACCAAATAGTTTCAGTTGATGAGATAAAGCTCTGTTTCACAGAAGAATGCCTGCTGAGTGCAGAAGGATGAGACACTTAGACAATCATAATCTTGTAACTCCTTATGGGAAGGCAGGTCCAAGTGAGGACTACCCACGTGTGCTGAAGACACTAGGGGAGCAGCAGATGGGGCCTGGGAGGGGCGTATGGAACCAAAGTAAAACCGCAACAATATGCTGGTCATCAGGAGAAAAACAGAGCTGTACAATGGACGATCAGACTGCCATCACCCTAAACTAAGCATTGGTTTCAGCCTCAGAAATGGTGGAGCAACCAGATATTATGTGTCTCCTGGTGTCATGCATTCTGAATCACAGCATCACCTGGGATGCAGTCTTCAGTTCAGTTCAGTTGCTCAGTCGTGTCTGACTCTTTGCGACCCCATGAATCGAAGCACGCCAGGCCTCCCTGTCCATCACCAACTCCCGGAGTTCACTCAGACTCACGTCCATCGAGTCGGTGATGCCATCCAGCCATCTCATCCTCTGTCGTCCCCTTCTCCTGCCCCCAATCCCTCCCAGCATCAGAGTCTTTCCCAATGAGTCAACTCTTCGCATGAGGTGGCCAAAGTACTGGAGTTTCAGCTTTAGCATCATCCCTTCCAAAGAACACCCAGGACTGATCTCCTTTAGGATAGTCTGGTTGGATCTCCTTGCAGTCCAAGGGACTCTCAAGAGTCTTCTCCAACACCACAGTTCAAAAGCATCAATTCTTTGGTGCTCAGCTTTCTTCACAGTCCAACTCTCACATCCATACATGACCACTGGAAAAACCATAGCCTTGACTAGATGGACCTTTGTCAGAAAAGTAATGTCTCTGTTTTTGTATATGCTATCTAGGTTGGTCATAACTTTGCTTCCAAGGAGTAAGCATCTTCTAATTTCATGGCTGCAGTCACCATCTGCAGTGATTTTGGAGCCCCCCAAAATAAAGTCTGACACTGTTAGACTTTCCACTGTTAAACAGTGGAAATAAAGTTTTTACTGTTTCCCCATCTATTTCCCATGAAGTGATGGGACCAGATGCCATGATCTAGCCAAAGATATTTACCTGGGGTCTAGTCATCTTGTAGCTGTTAACTTCCTGGAAATGAAGGGAAAAGAGGAACCAGCTAAATGACACACGGAGATGCAAGGAATCTCTACAGACCCAGTAGTTGCATAAAAAGGTTCAGGAAAGAAAGAGACTAAAAAAGAGGCTGGATTAAAAGACACCAAGGGGACATGAGAACCAGGTATAATGTGTCTGAATTTGGGGTCTGAAATTTGTTTTTGGTTTGGACAAATAAACTATAAAGGACATTTGGGGGAACGTTTATAGAATTTGAATGTATACAGGCTATTAAATAATGTTAAAGAATGATTATTAATTTTTGGTGTGATCATGTTATTTTTGGTTACAAAGGAAAGTGTTCTTATTTTTTAGAAATGCATTTTGAGGTGCTCTGAGGGTAATGTGGGCTTCCCAGGTGGTTCAGTTGGTAAAGAATCTGCTTGCAACGCAGGAGACATGGGTTGGATCCCTGGGTCCAAAACAGCCCCTGGCAACCCCCTCCAGTATTCTTGCTGGGAAATCCCATGGACAGAGGAGCCTGGCAGGCTACAGTCCCTGGGGTCCCAACAGTCAGACAGGACTTAGTGACTATACCGCCTCCACCACGGCGGGGAATGTCACGACGTCTCTAACTTATTCTTTGCCGACGACGTACAGTGGAACATCATGTGTGAAACAGACTATGACATCCAGGTCCCCGACGGAAGAGCTGCACACACACACACAGACCTTTAACCTACCACACTCATCAGAGACTAGCAAGGAACGTGTAATGAGAAGCTGCTATCAAATAAGGAGTAAAAATTTCATACACTTTCTACACACTGAAGTCTTTAAGATGAGTAAGGTTAAAAGAGGTAGCATCAAATATTTAATTTAAGGATAATGAAGAAAGCATTATCTTCAGATGAGTTTTAAAAAATTCAAGACTTGATAGCTAACAGTATACCTACCATAATCTAATTTCCAAGAATCGTGATGAGTGTTTTCATAACTTTTCTTTGCTTAGTGGTACTTAAAATCTTCATCTATTAGCAAAAATCAGTCAATCACAAGGGGATGGTTAGAAAATTATGGAATATCCATATCTAAAATATTGTGACATTACCAACAGTTGGATTTAACTTGTGAATTGATATTTGACAACATGAAAACATGTTTATGATATAAATTTAAGTGCAGATATACAACTATATTATAAGATAGTCCTAAGTTCATGTATGTTTAAGTGACTCAGCCTCCAGATAATTGTTGAGAGAGGTATAAAGGGGAACCATTTAATGTATTCCCAGCAACACTGGACCGTTAAAATACTTTAAGAAAATACACTTAGAGAAGGCTGTGTTCTGCCTTTTTGTCAAGTGCATCAGGCATAGATTACATTATTGTCTGTTTTAAACCAGAGAGTAAATTCTCCCACCACATTGGGCAGGTGTGGTAAATGTTCTGACATGATAAAAAGGAAACTCCTAATTTTACTCATCTCCAAAGCTGAAAGTTGAAGAGTTGAAGCCCTTTTGCCCTTCTCAGAATGACTAAATGTATGTGTGCCTCCTAACCTTCCCCCGCTGGGGACCAGAAAAGGCAATCCTGCTCCGACAGACATGAGATATGCAGACACGTAACGCGAGGGCAGAGCTGTTCAGATCTGCGGCATCCACTGAGTGTTCGCAGAATGTCCTCTCACCCTCCAGAAGGGCGGCCACGCCTGTGCTGCTACCAGGAGACCAGGACTGACTGCAGGAAACTCAACCCGTCTCCAGCGGCGGCCCTTTCTCAGTGTCAGAAGAAAAAGAAGCTTCACAATCATTTATAATTTCCAAGAGGCCTGCCTCTTTCATGCGACAGGTAAATAAATCCTCACTGTGTTAAAAACGTCTTCCTGACGTGATGATTACAGTATGATGCTCAGTGACCATTCAAAAGACTGAAGTAGAGCCACAGGCACCAACAAGGAGGGTCTCCAGGCTTCACCGTGCAGGAAGGAAGCTAGAGCCAGAGCAGCAGGACCAGAGAACCCACTCACACACATTTGCACATAAAAATACATGTGTTCACACACACATGCCTGCCCAAGCCAAATGCAAAGGCTCAGGATGAACACGCACCGAGCTCTTAATGACAAGTATGTACGAGGGGCTAGGAAACGAATGGAGTGAAAGGGAAATTTCTTACTTTAGATATTTCTGAGTTTTCTGAACCTTCTCTTTAAAGCAGAAGATAGTCACTTACTTCTCAAGTAATTTTTAAAAGAAAGCAAGATGGCCTCATATACTCCTGGTAGAAATGTAAATGTGGTACAGTTCACGTGAAGACAATCGGGCGGTTCCTCAAAAGCTACAGAGTTACCGTGTGACCCAGCCATTCCACTCAGGTGTGCACACAAGAACAGATGAAATATCTACAGGCATAAAGACACGGATGTTTAGGGAAGCATCACCTGTAAAAACCGAACAGCGGAAGCAGTCGAAAAGCCCACTAACCAGGGACTGGATGACAGACTGCGCTGTGGCCAGATAATCGGACACTCAGCAGGACTAAACAGCTACCGCCACACACAACGGCGTGCATAAACCTCAGAACGCCAAAGCTGAGTTAAAGATGCCAGGCCAAACTAGAATACATGCCATACATTTCAGTTTATCTAAGATTCTAGAAACTGGGGGTCAGCAGCTTGGTGCTGGAACGGGGAGGGGTGAGTGGTCAGGTTCACAGAGGGCACATGGGAATTTGGGGGATGAGGGAAAGCGCATCACCTTCACGTGGAGACAGGCTCCGTGATGCACACTACATCAAAATTCATACCCACTTTCACGCTTTAAATGTGAGCTTCCCAGGTGGCTCCATGGTAAAGAATTTGCTTACCAAGAGAGGAAATGTGGGTTTGGTCCCTGAGTTGGGAGATCCCCTGGAAAAGGAATGGCACCCCCCAGCATTCTTCCCTGGGAAATCCACGGACAGAGGAGCCTTCCAAGCTACGGTTCACGGGTCGCAGAGTCGGACCTGACTGAGCATGCAGGCATGCTTTAAATTGGCTCAGTTTATTGTGGCTGATTACATATCTTGATGAATCTGTTTTTTAAAAAGGCAATACATATTCAATACAGAAAATCTGGCAATTACACAAGAACGAAAGACAAAATTAAAAGCACTACTACTTAGTACTTCTTTAGAAAACTCATCTCTGCTAAAGATAAAGGCTGGTCCCAGACGAATGGATCCCAAGTTGTGGCCGTGATAGCTCTGGTCATCAGTATGAATTCGGAGGAGCAATTTTCTTTTCGAGTGGATTTTCCCTAGCTTTCTGCTGAATTTCAGGGCTAAGTGAAATTTGGTTGAAACCATGAGCTTTGTAGAGTTGTGGTAACAAACCATAAATCATTCTGGGTTCCTTAAGAAGTTCTGCAAATCTTAGACAACCAGATGGCTCTTCACAGAGCTGTTTGATCGAATAGTTTTGGAGTGGATTTTTAGCCAAGTGCTGGTTCCAGATTCTCAGCATTTAGCAGAAATGTTTAGTGAGTTAAACACACACACACACACACACACACACACACACACACACACAAGCACACAGTAAATACACGCGCACGCAGCTTTTGTTCATTTTGATTACAAAGAGAAGTGTGTGTAAGTGTTCAGTAGCTCAGTCGACTCTGCCACCTCACGGGCTGCGGCCTCCAGGCTGCTCTGCCCACGGGATTCTCCAGGCAAGAGTACTGCGGTGGGCTTCATTTCCTCCTCCAGGGGACCTTCCCGACCCAGGGACCAAATCCACATGTCTTGAGTCTCTCGCATCGGCAGGGGTTTTTTTTTGTGTTTTTTTTTAACCACTGATACCACCTGGGAAGCTCACAAAGAGAAGATAAATATGCAACGGCATTCACTCAGAATATCTGCAAAGGTATCTTTCTTTAAATAATATTGTCCCATTTTACAGCTAAGGAAACTGAGATTGACTGCTCAACCCTCACGCAGTGAAATCTGAAGTAAGTATATAGTATATTTTATATAACATGAAGTACAATAACCGTCAAAATTTTCCCCTCACACCACAATTTATAAGGTTCTCTAGGTATATTCTGTCTTTGGGCCCTGACAAACGCTCCGCTGTTTAGGTGACTACTACAATACAGGCTTCTCCCCACATCTCCCAAACCTGGAAATGAGGCTGTCCTCTGATGGCAGGCTACTCAAAGTGTAGTCACGGCCTGGCAGCAGGGGGATGACCTGGAAGCTTGTTGGAAATGCAGGCTCCCAGGCTCCAGGCAGCCCTGCCAACTCAGAATCTGCATTTGAACAAGGTCCCCAGGTGACTGGTAGGCACATTCAAGTCTGAAACGCCCTCTCATCAAGTCAGCCGTCAAATGACAAGCAGAGATAAGAGGAGTTACTGGGAAGACAGCGTCCCCCGGGCAAGCACATTTTGTGTGATCCGACTGAAGGGCTGAAGAAAGCACGTGCCCACTGTAATGGGCGGGTCTGGCAGGGAGAGACAGACGCTGCAGCGTGGCTCAGGGGTGGAGGGCTGTGGCTAAAGGCCAGAGGCAAGGCCAGGCCTGCTGAGCCAGGGACACGTGAGACGGCCAGATCTGCAGGCACGGCACGTCGCTCATGGGAGACCATTGGGTTACTGGGACGGGCAGGCTGTGATCCCTTTTTATTGTCAGCCTTCATGAAGACCTTCCTTGAAGACAGAGCGAAGAAGATGTCATGTCCGGTATCGATGTAAAGTTCCTTTTCGTATCTAAGTCACCTGTGCCTACTCTGTCATGTTTCCCAGAGAACGTGGTCAATGTCTGATGGAGGAAGTGGCTGGATGTCACCCTGTGCCCACAAGTTCCATCTGCCCTGTCAGGGATGGCACACAGGCATGCCAAGGAGCAAACCTCCTCTAATTGGCAATTCTTCAGGAAATTCCACCCATTCTGAGTCTTCAACAGTTCATACCACAGATGAGCCCCTCCTCAGTGGAAGGTGGCCACAGGCAATGTGGATAATGTCTGGAGGAGGCCTGGTAGGAAATGAAGGTCCCAGGTAAGCTCTGATTCTGGAGCCCTAAAATGTCCATCTCATTGGAATAAAGAGAAATTCACATATGTCTCATCCAGAAAGATGAGGTCACCCCCAACGTCTGGGAGAATGGATCCAAGATGACATGTACATCATCTTCTAACCTCTGCCCTAAAACCATTTCCTCCAGGTTTACAATTTGGCTTCTCCTTTGGCCCATGGGCAGAGGGAGTGGTTAGGCCAACAAAAGCAGGTGGATCCCAGGGATGTTTGGTTTCAAATTTTCCTCCCTGTCTTTCCATCCTACAATGCTGCCTTGATCAATGGGGGTAATGAACGAGGGTTAGAGGGTTGTAATGAAGATATTTCTGAGATGAATTCTCCCAGACCGGCACCTTCTAGGCCTCACTATCTCCGCAGGGCCCACCCTCAGGCTCAGGCTGGTGGGAGGGACAGGGCAGCATGTCACAAGGATGCTCAGAGGCCGCATGGGGAGCCGTGTGGTTTGGGGTCAGAAACCAGGTGCCTGACTGTCAGGCTACACCCACAGACTCAGGCACCACCACCAAGTCAGGTGTCTCTTGGTTTTGGCGGCTCTGAAATTATGAGTTGACAATCAGATGGCACGGAAGCCTGGAAACAAAGTTATCAGTTAATCAGAAAGGCCTGCTTGGATGTGGTTTAGATATCCTGAAAGTTAGCACAGTGTGGCATTGGGTGGAAATTGCTATGCCTAGGATGAGTGATGGTGTATGTCTGTGTGTGTGTATGTGCGTGTGTGGTGGGGGGGGGGTTGTGGTTGAAGACAGAGAATCTGGCTTTGTTTTTAACTCTCAGGTGAACAACGACAGATTCTGACAAATGGAATGACTTTAGAATAACTTTCTAAAGAGAAACAATTGTATGTTGTATGTATATGAAGTCTACTTAACATTTAAGACAAGGGACAAGTTTTTTTTAATGCTACTCGATATAAACACTTGTTAGAATCCTAAAATGTTTAATGTTAATTATGCAATTTACTCCTGAACACTCTCATTGTAAAATATTCAATGATTGCAGACACAGCTAAATTCCTCCTTAACCACTTCGTACCAACGCCAACTTCTTCCCAGAGGCAAGTAGTGTGGGGGCCATTTGTGTACAGATCTTTCCAAGGTCTTTTCTCTACAGTTATAAACATGAACGCATTCCCAGAAGCACAGCTAACGTCATTCTGATGTTCTGTTCTGTTTCTATTATAAATACCATTATACTGAACACATTATCCACAATTTGCTTTGTTCATTCAGAAACATACTGTGGAGACTGTTTCCTATTAGTACTTATAGACCCATCTCCTTTCTAACCACTGCATAGTATTCAGCAGAACGCATATGCCATCCTTTATGTAATCGTGTATCTTTATGTAATCTGTATATAATTCTTCCTCAGTGATCAATGCAAAGAAAGAGGAAAACAATAGAACATGAAAGGCAAGAGATCTCTTCAAGAAAATTAGAGATACCAAGGGAACATTTCATGCAGAGATGGGCACAATCAAGGACAGAAATGGTATGGACCTAATAGAAGCAGAAGACATTAAGAAGAGGTGGCAAGAACACACAGAAGAACTATTAAAAAAGATATTAATGACCCAGATAGCCAGGATCTTGTGATCACTTGCCTAGCGCCAGACATCCTGGAATGCAAATCAAATGGGCCTTAGGAAGCATCACGACGAACAAAGCTAGTGGAGGTGGTGGAATTCCAGTGGAGCTGTTTCAAATCCTGAAAGATGATGCTGTGAAAGAACTGCACTCGATATGCCAGCAAATTTGGAAAACTCAGCAGTGGCCACAGGACTGGAAGAGTTCAGTTTTGATTCCAATCCCAAAGAAAGGCAATGCCAAAGAATGCTCAAACTACTGCACAATTGCACCCATCTCATATGCTAGCAAAGTAATGCTCAAAATCCTCCAAGAGAGGCTTCAACAGTATGTGAATTGAGAACTTCCATAAGTTCAAGCTAAATTTAGAAAAGGCAGAAGAACCAGAGATCAAATTGCCAACATTCACTGGATCATCAAAAAGCAAGAGAGATCCAAAAAAAACATCTATTTCTGCTTTATTGACTATACCAAAGCCTTTGACTGTGTGGATCACAATAAACTGTGGAACATTCTCAAAGAGATGGGAATACCAGACTGCCTTACCTGCCTCCTGAGAAACCTGTATTCAGGTGAGGAAGCAACAATTAGAACTGGACATGGAACAATGGACTGGTTCCAAGTTGGGAAAGGAGTACATCAAAGCTGTACATTGTCACCCTGCTTATTTAACATATATGCAGAGTACATCATGTCAAATGCCAGGCTGGATGAAGCACAAGTTTGAATCATTGTCAGGAGAAATATCAATAACCTCAGATACGCAGATGATACCACCTCTATGGCAGAAAGTGAAGAGGAACTAAAGAGCCTCTTGATGAAAGTGAAAGAGGAGAGTGAAAAAGTTGGCTTAAAATTCAATATTCAGAAAACTAAGATCATGGCATAGGATCCATCACTTCATGACAAATAGATGGGGAAACAATGAAAACAGTGACAGCCTTTATTTTCTTGGGCTCCAAAATCACTGCAGATGGTGACTGCAGCCATGAAATTAAAAGGTGCTTGCTCCTTCGAAGTAAAGCTATGACCAACCTAGACAGCATTTTCAAAAGCAGAGACATTACTTTGCCAACAAAGGTCCATCTAGTCAAAGCTATGGTTTTTTTCCAGTAGTCATGTATGGATGTGAGAGTTGGACTATAAAGAAAGCTGAGCGCCAAAGAATTGATGCTTTTAAACTGTGGTGTTGGAGAAGACTCTTGAGAGTTCCTTGGACTGCAAGGAGATCTAACCAGTCCATCCTAAAGGAGATCAGTCCTGAATATTCATTGGAGGGACTGATACTGAAGCTGAAGCCCCAATACTTTGGACACCTGATGTGAAGAGCTGACTCACTGGAAAAGACCCTCATGCTAGGAAGGACTGAAGGCAGGAGGAGAAGGGAATGACAGAGGATGAGATGGCTGGATGGCATCACTGACTCAATGAACGTGTGTTTGAGCAAGCTCTGGGAGCTGGTGATGGACAGGGAAGCCTGACTTGCTGCCGTCCATGGGGATGCAGAGTCGAACATGACTTAGTGACTGAACTGAACTGCTGTAATCTTGTTTCATTGATGGGAATGTGGGTGGTTTTCCATTTTCACCAACACAAGTACCTTTGCTGCAATACCTCCTTGAGAGCATGCCTGGATAGTCTCTAAAGGAAATGCTGCAACTTTTATACACGAACAGATCCTGCCACCATCCCCTCCCAGTATGGCCGAACCAATCCACACACTGAGGAGTGTGAGCCTACCTAGCTCCCCGCCCCAGTGCTCATGACTAAACTCATACAGATTTGCCTGTTTGAAGGATGGAAATACTGTTGTTTAACTTGTATGTCCCTGATGGCCACTTAGAGCATCTTTTCAGGTGTTTTTCTTTCCTCATCTGGGAGCTGCCTCTTCATATTTTTGCACATTTTAGATTTTGGGTTGTCTTTTTGTTTTGAGTCTGTAGGAGCAGAACATCTTTTCAAAGAGAAACTGCAAAAGCAAGCAGCAAAAGACAGTTTGTTTGACTGCAAAAAGCTATAAAGGCACCTGCTGGCGGAGAAATGGAGGGAAAAAAAAGCCTGTGGTGTGTGCGTGTGTGCATGGTTTTTTTCCACAGCGTGACTTTAACACCCACACATGTTTAGTAAATGGAGTGAAGCCCCCAAAGATTGCAACGGCAAAGATGAAAGATGGAAAAGTGAGGCAGTTCTGCCAGATGCTTAATAATAAGAAGGGCGATTTCCAGCCAACAGCTGCGGGCTGGCTTTCGCAGGCTGCAGTGGCTTGGTCTGCGGCCCGAGGACCAATTCTTTCCTGCAGGAATCTTTCCTATGGTGGGAGCTGGGGAGCCGGGCTCCTGCTCATCCGTTGCCCACCTAAGGAAGTGACATCACTCTGTGGCCCCTGTCTCGGGTTATCTGAGGGGCTCATCGACGCTGCTAGTGGTGACAGAGGCAGAGGAGCAACCAGGTGGTACCAAGGGGTTGGCAGCCCCAGGCTCACGGACTTGCTCTCAACCGCAGGGGAACTTATCTCCACAGGGCATCTTCCTGGGTGAAAGCTGAAGCCTGGGGGTTTGAGAGAATGGGCACTTGTGGGGCACAGAGGGGCTGAGGAGGAAGGGGGTAGGGGACCCAGCCCCTCTGCAGCTGGCTCTGCTGTGTCTGTGGATGAGGTCATGGATAAACCGCCATAGTTCACCCACAGGGATAAACCCTAAGGATGGGGTGTGGTGTGGGCCGAAGAGCTGGGTCTGTGCGACATCATCCCTCGAGCCCTCTGTTGTCAAATCTTGTTTAAAAAGATTGGAGAGGAAAGGCTCCAGCCATTTTTCTTTTGGAAGACAGGTCTGGAGTGGGCTGTGTTTCCAGCCTTTGCAAACGTGGCTAATAAGTCAAGGCTGTCATTGAGGAGGTTTGAATTGCTTTCTTTTCTTTTTTATAGAGTCTTGCTCATAATAATTCTCTGTTTCTCCTCCCAAAGCTCCTAACTCTGGAGGAGTCTCCCTAACTCTGGAATACTTCCCCAAACCCACTCTACTCCATCCCCAAATTCAAAAGAAACAAACCCTTCCTGCCTCTGGGCGTTCCAGAAGCCATTCATGACTCCTGATATCATGCCTTCTCTCCCAAGATCTCCTCCACGCGGGCTTTCATGTAACCTCCTGAAGGACTCTCCATTGCTCAACACTCGAAGGGTAACAGGACCTTCTGAAGACAGCTAGCTTCTCTGCCCCTGCTTGCAGAAGCGTCTTTCTCCATTTCCCTTTATCTCCGTTATTCCTCCACTGCATGAGTACACACACACACACACACACACACACACACACACACATATTTAGCTCATGACATTTTCTTATTCTGTCTTAGATTATTTGTAATTTGTTTTATCTTATGCCGCAGACAGTGAAGTCATCCATTCATGGATTCTGGGAGCATCTATAAGGGCTCACCACATGCCAGAGGCCGCTCTACCCTTGTGTTTCTTGTTATTCTCTCCTGTCTTCCTTCTTCATTCATATTCCTTCTGCCTCCCCCTTGCTCCTACATCCTCATTTTCAGGGACATTTTTCTCTAAGGAACCAAAACTACGTGATGAAATTATCAGCCACTGGAAAGCCCTCAGGCTTTCTGCAGCCCTTTGTGGTGAGGCAGGTGAATGGATGAGCGGTCTGATGCTGTGCTGAAGCCACGCTGCTCTCCATGTCTGCTGGTAGGTCTTTTACTTACTATATGTCTGCCTAACAGGCCTGTCTGCAGGACACAGACATTTTGCTTTGGGGACTGTATATTTTATGACTGCGCCTCAGCGGGAGCCCCTTGCCATCTCATGCAAGGGCTCTTCCTTTCCCTACATCAGCATACATGCCACCTCCTCAGAGAAGACTTCCCTGTTTGCCCATCAGAAGTAGCCCCATCCTCTCCCTTTTCAAGACCCAGCCACCCTCGATGACAATCACCTTGTGTGGGAGATGAATGTCATTGATGTTCCCAGTTAGTGGTCCCCCTACTTCCAGATCCTTTGAGATGGAGTTTGCAGCTGTTTCCACCAGGGAGTAGAGTCTGTTTGCATCCCCTCCCAACCCCCGAATCTAGGCTGACTGTGCGCCTTGCTTTGACTAACAGAACATGACAGAAGTGATGGTGTGTTAGCTCGGAGCCCAGATCTTCAGAAGCCTTGTGTCCTTCCGCTCCCAAGTGTCCTCTCTCGCCTTCCCTCCCTCCTGCTGTTCTCCCCTCCCTGCCTCTCTCTCTCTTAGAACCTAACCATCAGCATGCGCACAAACCCAGGCGGCTCAGGGGGAGGATGGGAGACCACACAGATGAGAGCTATGTTCATCCTAGCCAGCCAGCCCCTCATCAACTTGTTAGCCGACCAGACACAGGAGTAAACCCAGCTCGAGTTATCTGAGGTTGCCGGGATGAGAAGAACTGGCCAGCAGAGCCCGGCTTACACTGCAGCTTACAGAATCATGAATTAAGTGACAATCATTGCTTTAAGCCACCAGATTATGCAGTGGTTCCTTAGGGAGCAACAGCTAACTGATACGTCTTGCTTATTCCCTTTAGAGCCCTTCTTGGGAAACTCAATTAGCTCCTCAAAGACTCAGTGTCCTTATATTTCAAAAGGACATCACACTTTATCTTGTAGCCTTCTATGGGATTTAGATAAAATGATGTTGTAAATTTCTTGGCACAAGTAGGGGCTCAGGACATTTATTTATGTCCTTTTTCTCTGGAGAAGAGTGGAGAGTCTCAGTCAAGAGAATGTCTGTGCCATTCTGTTCCAAGAAAGCCCTCAGAGGCCTTGGAACCATTAAGAAGAAACGTTATTAGGAAGGGGGCCCTGGGTGAGATAGTGAGGCAAGCCTGTTAAGTGGATTGAATTTGGTCGATAAGCCCTGCATTGCCATTTAACAGATTTCTCTGCAGTGTTTAGAAGAGAAATTGTTTATCATAAGAAGGGCCAGTATTTTTGCTTTGGTGCCACTCAAATGCCAAGCTCTCTGATAGCAATATTCATCGCAACCTTATGGAACAGATATTAACGTCCTGTCTTACAAAAGAGGAAACAGGCTTTGAGACAAAGGCCACCCTGTAAGTAAGTGTAGAACTGGACAGACCTCAGACATGGCTGTGACATCAAGTACCTTCACGAGAAAGTACTGCTCACCGAGCACACGCTGAGTGCTGGCCCTACTCGGCTCCTTTTATATACTAGCTCTTTTTTATCCTCACAGCAGCTAGCGGGATATGGCGGGGGGGTACTGTCACCACAATTCAGAAATAAGTCTCTTGCCCCAGGTCACACAGGCATGGCGGTCATCCCAACCTTGTTCTAGTGGGAGACAATTTTCACCCTCTTCCATGACCATTCCCAGGGATGGAGGAAGGTCAAGATATTAAGTCAACAGTAAGTTTAAAACAAAAAGAGAAGTGAGCTAAATCTTTGAGGCCAACAGAAAGGAAGGGCAGGTCATCACAGAGCAACCTGCCGGACAGCAGGGTGGAAGGCGGCTTATCTCCAGTCTCTTGGCAGAGCCCCCTGCATGCAGGACGGTGGGAGCCCAGAGAGCAGTGGTCTCCCTCCAGAGTCATCTAAAATGTGAAGAGAAAGGCCTCATCAACACAGGGTGAGGGGAAGGAATGCGGGTCCCAGGTCCAACAGCCTAAGTACTGAATAACAGATTCCAAGTTGAAAAGATCGCAAGCAGATGTCTTCCCTGCAAATGCCTCAGAACCTTGGATGTGCTGTTTGCCTGTTTTGCAAATTTGCGTTGTGCTGAATACTCACTCACACCTCTAGGCCACAAGACGCAAGTTTGGGAAAGCTGCTACACATTGTTTTGGGGACATATTTTTTCAAATGTGGCTGATTTTGAAAAGCGGGTTCTTACTTCTCAGAAGGAAACCTGTGACCAATCTGAAGCCTGGGATGGGGTCTTAATTCACGTTTCTCTCTGCCCAGCAGGTAGGAACTGGGTAAGTGTCTGTGTGGTCCGCACGTGAGAAGCTCTACAGAGAGAGCATCAGACTGGAGGCCTCGGGTCAGCAGGCCCCCACGGAGAAGTGCTTCTCCGGGCCTCCGTGACAGAGACTCGATCTTTGATGTGGTTGCTCTGATGTGGCCATTTTGAAACTGGGGACATTTTGACACAGCTATTTTAAAGCTGTGGAAAATTTCTGACTTTTTAAAAACACCACCTTCAAGCTTCTGAAAAAATTAGCAAGTATCAACGCAGTGTGGGCTCGGGGACACGGTGAGGATCAACATCATAGAGAAAACTGTGAGGGGGACGAGGCTGGGGTGGAGGAACCTATTTTTTATTTACACTTCATATAGGAAAAGGGTTGAAAGTTTAATGGACTGATTTTTAAGGTCGCAAAAAGCCTCCAAGTTAAAAAAAGCCTTTTAGTAATCAAGATAGTGTGGTACTGGTGAAAGAAGAGACAGATAGATCAATGGGACAGAAAGGGGAGCTCAGAACAGAGACCCCATGAATATCGCCAGCTGGTCTTGGACAAAGGAGCAAAGGAAACACAATGGAAAAAGACAAAGACAGTCTTTTCAGCAAATGGTGCAGGAACAATAGGACGTAAATGTGCCCCAAATGAATCCAGACACAGGCCTCACACCCTTCACAAAATTCAACTAAAATGGATCTTTGATCTAAATGTAAAATACTAAACTCCCAGGAGGCAACACCAGGAGAAAACCCAGATGGCCTTGGGCAGGTGATACACGTTTTAGATATAACAGCACAGGGGCAGCTGTGAAAGAAAGAACTGAAAAGCCAGACTGCATTAAAAACTGCTCTGCAAAGAAGATGTCAAGAGACTGAGAAACAAGTCATAGACTGGGAGAACGTGTTTGCAGTTATCCAAAATATACAAAGAACGCTTAAAACTCACCAATGAAAAGCAACCTGATTTTTAAAAAATGGGCCAAAGGCCTTAACAGACACCTCACCAAAAAGATACAGAGATGGCAAACAATCGTATGAAAAGCTATGAACAATCTTATGAAAAGCTCTTTATCATATGTCATCAAGGAAGTGCAAATTAAAAAAAACAGTAAGATACCACCATAGAACTCTGCTGCTGCTGCTAAGTCGCTTCAGTCGTGTCTGACTCTACAACTCCAGAGACGGCAGCCCACCAGGCTCCTCTGTCCCTGGGATTCTCCAGGCAAGAATGCTGGAGTGGGTTGCCATCTCCTTCTGCAATGGATCAAAGTGAAAAGTGAAAGTGAAGTTGCTCATCGTGTCCGACTCTTTGCGACCCCATGGACTGCAGCCCACCAGGCTCCTCCGTCCATGGGATTCTCTAGGCAAGAGTACTAGACTGGGGTGCCATTGCCTTCTCTACCACAGGGCTATGCGAATGGCCAAAATCTTCAAATGCTGGCAACGATGTGAAGCTTTAGAAATTCTTATCCACTGTTGGTGGGAATGCAAAATGCACAGACACCTTGGAAGGCTCTTACAAAACCACACATAGTTTTACCATATGATCCAACGATCAAACTTCTTGGTATTTACCCAAAAGAGCTCAAAATTTGTGTCCACACAAAAACCTCACACGAATGCTTATAACTGCCAAAAGCTGAAAGCAATCGAGGTGGCCTTTAGTAGGTGAACGACAAGGAATATTGCAAGAAAGAAGCTATCGAGCCATGAAAAGACATGGAGGAAACTTAGATGAATCTTACAAAACGAAAGAAGCCCCTCTAAAAAGGTGATATGCTGGATGAGTCCAACCAAACAACATCCCGGGAAGGCAAAGCTATGGAGACAACAAAGAGATCACTGGTTGTCAGAGGGGAGAGAAAGACGAACAGGTGGAGCAGAGAGGATTTTTAGGGCAGAGAAACTATTCTGAATGATTCCATAATGGTGGACACACGTCACTATACATCTGTCAAAACCCAGAGAACGCACACCACCATGAGTGACCCTTCACGGACTTTGGGTGATGATGATGTGTTGACGTTGGTTCATCGGTTGTTATAAATACACCACTGTGGGGCAGGATATGAGTGGGGAAGCAACAGGGGATATGTGGGAACTCGGTGTACCTTCTGCTCCACTTTGCAGTAAACCTACAACTGCAAAAGAGTGTGTCTTCTTGTCTTTTATAAAGTTTGTCAGCAATCCTGCTGCCTAACTGTCCTCATCACTGCAAAGGTTCCCTGACAGTCAGCAGGATGCCCTCCCTCCCTCTGGGCTGTTGGGCCCTAAGTGCCCAGAAGCCTCCCTGGAGGCAGGAGTGGGCAGAGAGGCAAAGACAGGCAGAGCTGAGGGCTCTGGAGCCGGCGGTGGCCCAGCCAAGGTGAGGTAGAATCAGTGAGCTGGTCTGGCCAACCAGAGCTCACGCTGAGCGAGCCTGCAGAGAAACCACGAGGCTTTGCTGGTTTTTCCCTGAAGTTTTCCATGCAGCAGTCAGTGATCTCTTAGGAATGGAAACTGGATGGGTCATTGCCTACAGAGACCCCTTCAGCGGCTTCCATCACACTGGGCATCAGGTCAACACCACGGACATGGGCCTCAAGTGCCCATTCCACCTGGCACCTCCTGGTTCCCCAGCTGCCTCACCCCTCTCTGTCCCCTAGCATGTTCTTCTCATCCTTGGAAATGCCCAACTTCCTACTACCTGTTCCCTGGGCTGGGAATGGTTACAGCTCATGGGAATTTATAATCCAGGTCCTAAACGTCGCCTCTTTAGTAAGCCCCTCCTAACCACCCGGTGTGAGACGCCCCCCCTCTCACTCCACCGTCTCTCTGCTTTAATTCTCTGTCATTTAACTTGGTATTTTTGGTCTTGTGTACTGCCCTATCCCTAGCTTTTAGTTCAGTGCTGGCACAGAGCAGGAAGTTGGCAAACAGATGTTGAATGAAGGACTCAAATGAGACTGGTCAGTGAGAACAGGCGTGTCAGGGCAGAAGGACTGATGTTTTATCATAAACAGATGGTGCGAATAAAGTCACAAATCCTGCCACTGGTCTCACGACTCACATGTGGCGAGCACAAAACCTCAGGAGGTGTGCATGACGCTTATTTTCCCTTATAAATTGTGCCTATTCTGCAAGAACCTGGCAGCCACACAATGAACTCTTGACCTCCTCCAGGTTCCGAGACCTTCATTTCAACAACTTAACCATATCCCATCCAATGCTAAACATACCACCGCCTTATGAAATTAACACCATTCCTGATATCTCACTTTTATTACGGGCACCTAAGTCTTCCCAGAGCCTCTGAATGATTCTGCTCCCCCGTTCTGCAACTCGCCGCCACTTGCCAGCTCCCTGGTCACCCGGCACGTCTCTCTCATCCCTTTCGTTCCTACTGCTGGGCACCGTGTCGACCACTCTTTCCCCCACCCTCTGCCTCTGACAACTGTCTCCCGGGTCGCTTCCCAACCTTCAGTGGCTATTCGTGAGAAACGGATATTAGCAGAAATGGCTACTTCTTTCCTCCTTCCTCTCCTTTCATGGTTTTAAGTGCAAACCACAAAACACGAAGAATTTAAAGAATCTAACACAACACTGGAGAGCAATTATACTCCAAAAAAATTAATTGAAAAACAAAAAAGAAGAAACAATCTGTAGTTATCCTGGAAAGTCTGCACCAACTTTAAGCCTCCTTGGGAGTGAGGGCCCCTCCTTCAAGCCCCTCTGCCCTCATGAGGGAAGAGAAGAGTGGTCCCTCGCCACGCACTGTAGGGCCAGTCTTCCTACAATACAGATATCAGCTGCTGAAATGTGGGTCAGTCTAGACCTACACCGTGCACCACGGTGGCCACTGGCTGTATATAATCTTGCTTTTCTTCCTGAATCTCTGATACATATTAGGAAAGACAATCCAAAAGCACAGTGGGGTCTTTGGAAGAGGACGCTGATAGATTTTCATTTTTCCTTGATTTAGCCATTATCCTCCCCTGGGAAGTTCAGAGTGTCTTGAAGGGGTTATCTAAATTCAAACCAATTGCAATTAAATAAAATTTAGAGAAATCCATTTCTGAGTCACACCAAGCACAGCTCGAGTGCTCACTGCTACACGTGGTGGCAGCTGGGCCACGAACAGTGCAGACACAGGATGTTGTTCCCACCACCTTGTAGAAAGTGCTAACGCACGGCCCTGCTCTAGACCCCCCAGCACCTGGAGAAGGCTTGTTTTTTCATTAATGTAGCCAAAAGATGATTACTAAATGCCGGGGGGTCCCTCCCCGGTGGATCCAGGGTGATTCAAAGGTGGGGACGGAATCGGCGTCCTAGGAAAAACTTATTTAATTACAGATAGAGAGGGACTAGGAATTTAGCAGAGAAAAAGAGGCCGAATAACTTGGTTAACACAGGGTGCCAATCACCACCTACGTAGGCCGCAGGCGTCTTCCCGTTCTCCCGAAAACTCAGTCTTAAGATAGTGACAAAGTTACATTTTTGCATAGCAAGGACACAGTGATTTTTAACAAAGTACAGTGATCTATTACAAGAGAGAAAATTCATTAACTCAGAAAGTCTAATATTGCTAACATCAAAAACTACTATTTTCCTTTTCTATATTCCAAATACATTGATTAATATATGCCCAGGTACCTAAAGGATATGGAGGCCTGGCAGCAATCATTGACTCAACAACAAGAAAAAGTCCTATGTTAATTAAGATTCTCAGAATACTCCAAAACTCTCAGTGCTGTTTATGGTTGAGAGGTAGTAAACAATCATGTGCCCACAGAGAGGTTTAACCTGAGACGCCCTTGTCCCACCTAGGGCAGGGAATTAGCAGCAATTATTGACACAACAATTGAAGAAACCCTTTATCAATATAATTCCCAACCAACCCACTATACTAATAATTTCTAACGTTCCACAAGAATTTGCCTTTAGTAAGTCAAAACATCTCATGCCTCTCATGGTTGGAGGGCTGTTGTGGCCGGAGGAACCTATGCAGGCAGGCTAGATAACCTTCAGAGGAGTCCAGTAAGTTGAAACACTCTAGTCACGCCCAGGAATTTTTACTGCCTTGGAGCTGCACGTTTACTCCTTCTTGGAGAGAAACAGTTATGGGGGAGAGCCCCCCGTAAGTGAGAGTACAAGACAGACTCTTGTTTTGGGGTTAGATGCTCGGGAGCAGGGGAATTTCCTGAGGCTTCATCACACCTTTGCGCATACCGAAGCCCCCTTCCTCATGACCTTTGCCATGGGTGGAGTTCCTCACGCTGGCTCCCAACAACTAAACTCTTAGAACGTGCTGCTGAACTGCAACTATGCCAAGACCTCATGGTCCTGTGCTCACAGAGTTAATGGGGAAAGAAAATCCTTATGAACTTTACTCCTTGGAAGTTTATCCCTGAAACTCCTCGTACCCACACTAGTCAGATCCTCACTGCCAAATGATTGCTAATCCCTTCAAGACACTTTGCATTTCCCAAGGGATGATAAGGCCTGAATCAAGGAGGAGCAGAAATCTACCATTGCCTTCTTCCAAAGACCCCCCTGTGCTTTTGGAAGATGACTTTCCTAATACATAACGAAGATTCAGGAAGAAGGGCAGGATTACAAACCTAGCCTTAGATCTGGAGACCTTGGAAAGCAGAGGATTGAAGAAAAACTCATTTATTCTCTGCCAGAGACTGTGCTAGACACTCGGAATGTGGGGATGAACAGGGGGAAACCAGACGTGGCTCTCCCACTGGCCCCTGCGACAAAGTCACCGTGGGCCTTTCCTCTGAGGTAGACCTGAGACGCTGTGGGGCATAGATTTCATTTCACAATTAGTCCCTTACTGACCTTCAACTCCAGTGTAGCCCCAGGCCCTGGGACCCAGAGGGCCTGCACCCACCCCCTGCCCTCTAGGACCCATCTAGGTGAGAATGCAGAAAGAAAAATCCCCGTTGAAAAAGGGAGCCAGCAATGGCCCATGATCACCCAGCTCCGAATTCTACCTGAAGAGGGAGAAACACAGCAAAGAAAACAGAAGAATGGGGAGTCCCCTCTGAGGAATGAAACCAAACTGAGGGACAGCAAAAGGAACCCCACTGTCCCAGGCTCACTGGAGACACCAGTTCTCCCTACTGCCTTCCTGCATCTTCCTACCTCCCCAGCCTTGCCATCCCAGCCTCCTCTGCAACCCAGGGAAAACCTGGGAATTCCAAAGTGGCTCATCTAGACCTTCGGACCGACTTCCAGAACACGTGGACCGAAGGGGCAGGGGCGGGGCCACACAGAAGAGAGAATTCTTCCCACAGCAGCACACTGACCCCTTCTCTTCTTCCCTGACCACCGCCCCCCATGCGCCTCTTCCCACCAGACTCACCAGCCACGTGGTGGGCAAGCAGCCCGGGTCAAGAGGAGGTAGAAAGCACAGCCATCTTCCTTGCCCAGGGCGTTTGCCCTTGTAGTGCACGGCTCAGCCTCCTGGAAGCTTTCCCGGCCCCAAGCAAACTTAAGGGAGGAGCAACGCCACCACTCCCTCCGCCAAGACCCCCAGAAATCAGTTCAGGGGCATCTGTGTCCCCCTGTGGCCCCTTCCTTCTCTGTCATCATTTGCCAACTGCAAGGGAGAAGTGAAAGGCCACAGTGTTCAGCCCATCCTCAGTCAGGCCCCGTTTTAGACACGATGCTCAATGAATGTGGACGACGTAGGGAATTACAGCTCCCTCAAGGCTGCTGAATCAGCCACTGCTTTCATTCTTACTGCTCACTGCGCAGTGCGTTTCGTATGGGCTACTCGCTGGCCTTTCCATTTAGATAATAGACCCAGCTGCATCTTCTGCATGGCACTGTTCTGTAGGAACTGCTGGTGGCTGTGACGGATGGGTCCTGTGCCTGGAAGAACGCCGCCAAGGCCACAGACCGATACATAATACGCTGAAAAGACGAATTCAGTCTCACTGCAGTGCTGTGGGGACTCATCTCCCAGGACAAATCTAGAAAGAAAAGAGTCTTTGCCATAATGTCAACAAAGAATCAAGCTGAGTCTTTTCTCTGTTCTGGGCATCAGAGGCTGTTGACTGTAGCTTCTCTTTCACAATTATTCCCCAAATGCCCCTCAAATGCCAGGCGTGGTGCCTGGCCCTGGGACCCAGAGAGGTGCAACTGCATCGTGACTGAAGGCTCCACCGAAGCTGCTGTGGCTGGTGAAGACTTGCATGTATGACTTCGTCAAAAATATAACATCTGTTTCGGCGTTTTTCAAAAGGTCACTTGAACATCCATGATCAGTAAGATGAAATGCAACATTGATGTTGATATATTTCATGGATAGTGGTCGCATCAGAATAAAATCTTACTGTATTTGTCCTCAGTTTTAAGGGGTTCCTGGCTGTCCAACATTCCCTGTGTTCCCAGATGTGTCTGTCCCATGCATGACCTTTGAAGGTGGCACTGCCATCCGACGGAACTTTCAGAGATGACAGGCCTGCTCCTGACATATGCCGTGTACCATGGTAGCCACGGCCACACACGGCTGTCAAGCATCTGAACTGTGGCTACTGTGACTCAGGAACTAGTTACCCTGTAATTGGTCTGAATTTAAACAGGCAGACATGACTAGTAGCTATGGTTCCATAGTAGCCATGGTATTAGCACAGCTGTACAGGTTCACGTATGTCTAAGGTGGGAATACCAGACCACCTGACCTGCCTCTTGAGAAACCTGTATGCAGGTCAGGAAGCAACAGTTAGAACTGGACATGGAATAACAGACTGGTTCCAAATAGGAAAAGGAGTACGTCAAGGCTGTATATTGTCACCCTGCTTACTTAACTTCTATGCAGAGTACATCATGAGAAACGCTGGGCTGGATGAAGCACAAGCTGGAATCAAGATTGCTGGGAGAAATATCAATAACCTCAGATATGCAGATGACACCACCCTTATGGCAGAAAGTGAAAAGGAACTAAAAAGCCTCTTGATGAAAGTGAAAGTAGGGAGTGAAAAAGCTGGCTTAAAGCTCAACATTCAGAAAACAATGATCATGGCATCTGGTCCCATCACTTCATGGGAAACAGATGGGGAAACAGTGGAAACAGTGTCAGACTTTATTTTGGGGGGCTCCAAAATCACTGCAGATGGTGACTGCAGCCATGAAATTAAAAGACTCTTACTCCTTGGAAGAAAAGTTATGACCAACCTAGATAGTATATTCAAAAGCAGAGACATTACTTCGCCAGCAAAGGTCCATCTGGTCAAGGCTATGGTTTTTCCTGTGGTCATGTATGGATGTGAGAGTTGGACTGTGAAGAAAGGTGAGCACTGAAAAACTGATGCTTTTGAACTGTGGTGTTGGAGAAGACTCTTGAGAGTCCCTTGGACTGCAAGGAGAGCCAACCAGTCCATTCTGAAGGCGATCAGCCCTGGGATTTCTTTGGAGAGAATGATGCTGAAGCTGAAACTCCAGTACTTTGGCCACCTCATGCGAAGAGTTGACTCATTGGGAAAGACTCTGATGCTGAGAGGGATTGGGGGCAGGCGGAGAAGGGGGCGACAGAGGATGAGATGGCTGGATGGCATCACTGATTCGATGGACGTGAGTCTGAGTGAACTCCGGGAGCTGATGATGGACAGGGAGGCCTGGCAGCTGCGATTCATGGGGTTGCAGAGTTGGACACGACTGAGCCACTGAACTGAACTGAACTGAAGGTCCAACGGGTCACACTGTGATGCCCAGAGCAGGGGGTGAGGGTGATAACCACCCCCTCACAGGCCTGTCCAGACAATGAGACCTTATACAGATACACTTGGGCCAGCCTGATCTCTCTCGATGGGACTCTCCACCTCTCCATTCCCTGAAAGGAGCCATGCTGTCTAGGAAAAGAAATGGCTGTCAGACGATCGGCTTGTCTGAGCAACTTCAGAGAAGACAGTTTTCCCTTAGCCCAGCACTTCTTGGCTTTTCAGTTCTGGTTGCACACCACCGACTCTGCTGATTGCTGGAAGCTGCAGCTGGTGACTCCTTCTCCCCACCCTCCTGGCCACCCCACCAGTGACAACTCAGGCAGGGGTGGCCTGGCTTCCTTTCTGATGTTTTCTACGGGTAGCAGCCTGCTCAGCGCTCACAGAAGGCTTGCCCCTCGTCCCAGGCAGAGAGTAAGCCAGGCCCTTCCCCAGAGCTGGCGGGGCCGCCTCCTCCTGGAGCCTCACTCGCTGCCCTGCCCCGTGAGTATCACCTTCTTCCTCCCCCCACCCGAGGGGCACTGGGTCCTCAGTTGTGTCCTGCTGCGATGGCTCCTAAAACCCACTCGCTTGCTCAGGGGCCTTGAGCACTGGGTACTTGGCTAGAAGCTGCCCGGGAGGCGGATGAGTCAGGTGGGTGCCTTGTCCAGGCTTCCAGGGATCACTCGCTGCCCTGCCCCGTGAGTATCACCTTCTTCCTCCCCCCACCCGAGGGGCACTGGGTCCTCAGTTGTGTCCTGCCGCGATGGCTCCTAAAACCCATTCGCTTGCTCAGGGGCCTTGAGCACTGGGTACTTGGCTAGAAGCTGCCCGGGAGGCAGAGGTGAGTCAGGTGGGTGCCTTGTCCAGGCTTCCAGACTGAGTAATAAGACTGCCTCCCACCCACACGTGTGACGCTCAGGTTCAAGACAGTCTGTTCGGTCATCTGTTCCTTGAAGGAGGGAGAAGCAAGAGTGGGGGACGGGTGACAAGAAGGTGGGCCGGGGCTGGGAAAGTGAAGCCCCGATGAGGTCCCTGGGTCTGAGGGGCTGCCCCAGGGAAAGTGTGTTTTTGGCAGCATTCTCTGTAGCCGCGAAAAACTGGAAACAAGTAAACTCTGCACCAAGAGGTGACTGGCTAAATGAATCATACAGAATCCAGAGAGTGGGACAGTTGGCAACCGCTCAATCTGGTGAC
Organism: Madoqua kirkii; assembly: GCA_006408675.1. Lineage (NCBI taxonomy): Eukaryota > Metazoa > Chordata > Mammalia > Artiodactyla > Bovidae > Madoqua > Madoqua kirkii. The sequence goes on along the minus strand of SJYC01012042.1, from coordinate 14,172 downwards.
ATAACTTCACACTGAACTGGCATTAAAAGTGGTCTGTGAGAGACTGTTAACTAGACAGCAAGACAGAAAACGCTTTGGGTAGTCTGATTTCCTTTCCTTTATGGGTTATATGTATATGTATGTATATGGGATTGTGTCAGAATGTCTGAAAGACCGCATCTCAGAAGATTAACACTGGCCATCCTAGGAAAGGGGTGTTTGGGGAGATTTTATTTTCTTCATTATATATGCTTGCTTTGGCAGATTATTTTTTCTTCATTGTGAATACAGTCCTTTACAATCAGATAAAAGTAAAGCTGCTCTATTGTCAGCGACTCCTCACTGACTACTGCTTTGTCCTGTCAGCACACTTGTCCTCCTCAGCTCTTAGCTGGCTGTGGCCCCTGGGACCCTCTGTGGGCGGACAGCTGCTGGGAGCGGGGCTGGGATGTGGTATAAGCCACCAGTGGGCGAGGCCTGCTCCTCCGTCCCCTCATCCCACAAACCCAAGTTCACCTGCCATTGCAGCATCTGGCGTCTGACAGCCTATTTTTCCGATTATCTGTCCATCTGCTCTGAAGCCCCCTTACCTGCCCCTCACTCACAGCCCCCGGCCCAGCGCAGTGCCTGCCGGGCGAGGGGCGGGCACCTCCCCTAGGCTGGGGGAGCAGACAGCCCGAGGGGCAGCTCAGAGTCCCTGCTGTCGTGCAATGTGAAAAAGCAGAACTTCCAAACAAAAACAAAATGCAAGAGGTGATTCAACTTCCGTGTGGCAAGCTGGACAAAGATCAAAGTCAGGACCTGCCTTCCTGACTCACTTTAGTATCAGTATCCAGTTTATTGGCGCTACTCTGAGTAACGCCATGTGGATTTTCATGCTGGTTACCTTGAAGGACAGCAGAGAATAGAAAAATGATAGATATTGGTGGACCCCAGGCTAACTTTTCTAATAGGCACTTTCCAGTCTTAGAGATGAGCAGCTCCCCACTTCTCAGGACCTGGCACTGCTTGCTGCTTTCTGGCATCCGCGCCTTTGTGGATGTCTTTTACATTTCCCTGGCCTGGAGTCATGCTTTCTCCCTTCACTGAATGTCCTCACGCTCTTCAGCCTACATGTGTGCGTGCTAAGTTGTTTCTGTCGTGTCTGACTCTTTGCGACCCCATGGACTGCAGCCCACCAGGTTCCTCTGTCCACAGGATTCTCCAGGCAAGAATCCTGGAGAGGGCTGCCATGCCATCCTCCAGGGGTCTTCCCGAGCTAGGGATCGAACCTAGTTCTCCTGTGTCTTCTGCATTGGCAGGTGGGTTCTGTACCACTAGCCCCACCTGGGAAGCTCTCTTCAGCCTGCAAGCGCCAGCAAAATTGTTGCCTTCTCAATGAAGCCCTCCTGGATGTTCTCCAGTGCTGGGGACTTGGCTTCCTTCTCCCAATTCCAAAATCATCTCATAGCATTTCCCATTGTTGGTATTTACAGCTACGATGTATCCACTGTACTTAAATGTGAGCTTTTTGAAGACATGGATCATGTCTTGCACAGTATTTAAGCCAAGAAAGTGTATCCGGTGTCCAGGCACATTGTGTAAGTGAGCTGTGGGGTGAAGCCCGCTTCCTCATCATTGCAGAGTTCTCTGCATCCCGCTGAGAGCCTTAACGCACAGCACTGCACTTGACTCTGGAAACAAGCCTTTAGAGTAGGTCGGGTGATCAAGTCCATTTTACAGACAAGGACACCAAGCCTAGGGGAGGGCAGGTCGCTCCTTGCTAAGGCCCCACAGGCAGGTGAGGATGGGCCAAGGAGCAGATGGGGCCGGCATGCTCCGCCACCTCCCTCCCCCGGGAGACAACAGACAAGCAGGCTTTGCAGATGGGGTGGCTCGCGCACCCCAGCGAGGCCTCATGGAGCGGCGGCGGGAGACCTGGGGGCCACCGAGCCCAGCCCTCCTGTTCTCCCAGCAGACGGCAGAGGGGTCCCCTGCTTTCAGTGTGTTTGTCACCTGTGGGTTTTCCCCTTCTGTTTTTCTCGCCTTCTCAGGGGTCAGAAGAAAATGAAAGCAAGTTCTGACACTTGTGCAGTCTGTGGAATAACACAGACTATGCGATAAAGGGCAGGAGGAGCCGGTGAAAAGGCTCGAGGCGGGTCTTTGGGTGGTGGGTCTAGGGAGGAATGCTTTTCATTTTCAGTTTCACCCCTGGGCTCTCTCCGAATCTTCTATGAGCCCAAAGCACCTTTATAACGGAAGGAAGATAAACCTTTACAGAGAGCCAGTGTAGCGTTCCGAAGTCGCCAAGTGAATTGACTTGCTAGATTTCCTCCTCCAGGGTTAGGAGGAGACGAGTTCCTCCTATAGACAGCTTTTGCAAACAGGTGCACAGGACGGAAGAGCACTGGGGCTTATTTTCTTTTTTTAAGCTGACAAGTTATTTTTAAGATAGCCCATAAAATAAAATGTTGTACATAAAGTAGAATATGTAAATAGGTCACAGAACCTAAAGGAAAAAAATGAAAGTCTTACTTTTCACTGGTCATCCTTATTTAATCTCCTTCCAGAAAACACTTCACTACTGACAGCTATCAAGTGTATAACCTTTTATATATTTTTTAAAAAGATCATGCATCTTAATCTGCATTTTGCATGTGTATACCTAAAAATCTTGGTGACCTCCTTGTATCAGTGTGAGGTATGATCGATTCGATTTATTGGCTACATGCGACTCACTGAATGAGTGTATCAGAACATCACCTACTGCTGGAACAGAGGTTGCCTTCAGCTCTTTTGATTCTGGGGGCGGCAGGGAAACAACATATAGGATCTTGTGTGTTAGTTGCTCAGTGGTGTCTGACTCTTTGTGATCCCATGAACTACAGCTGACGAGGCTCCTCTGTCCGTGGGATTCTCCAGGCAAGAATACTGGAGTGGGTAGCCATGCCCTTCTCTGGGGAATCTTCCTGACCCAGAAATTGAACTTGGGTCTCCTGCACTGCAGGTGAACTCTTTGCCATCAGCGCGACCAGGGAAGCCCATTCACGTACCTTTCTGTTCTTTTGTGTGAGTACTAGGAGGGTGTGTTCCCAGCAGATGAACAGCTGAGTCAGAGCTGCTGTGCTCTCTATGTTTTGACAGATATGGTTTAATCCTCCGAAACGGTCACACAAATTTACACTCCCACTGCTGTGTGGAGGCCTTTCCCTCGAACTCTCACCAGCATCAGCACCATCAAGCCTTATTTTCAACCTATAACTAGCTATAACCAAAGCCATTCTTTATTCTTCGTGTGGCCTCCTCCTTTGGGAACTTGTTTTCTCAGATATTATCTGGTTAATATTTAGTCTTTTTATGCAAGTTAAAAGGAGGTGACATGGGATGGCAAAGAGTCTGGGGCTACATAGATACTAGAAATATATGAAGTGTTTTCTAACAAATGTCTTAAAAACGATTTCCTTATTTCCCAAGACGTATTAAAATTAAATTAGATGAGTTGAGATTTTCCCATCTTAACTAGGCAACTTTTTAAAAGATTTGTTTCAGAGCATAAGAGAAAAAAAAATCATAAAGTCCATGGGGCAATATGTAATTTGGGGGGAGATCCTTTGAGACAAGTAAATTTCTTATCAAATGTTCACCTGCTAATTTCATCATCCATTGGTGATTTTCTAATTACAGTAATCCTCTGTACTTGTTAGCTGGCACCATAAGGAGAGCTTAGTTTTCTCATTTATTTTTCTCAGTATGGATCCACAGATCTTATTTAATTGAATGTGCTATAATAACTGTCACCATTATTTAATTTGATGCTCAAACTGCCTCAGATTTGGCTAGTGGAACCCTATCAAGTTGGTGTCTCTGTCCTTTGACAAGTCCTCAGTGCCTTTAAACACTTGCTTTCTGGGTTAAAAATCAGTCCCAAGTTCACCTTACAGTCTCCCTACCCTAACTCTGGAATCAGGCATTTCTCCATGGGGTCCTGGTTCCTTGACAGGAAGAAAGGTATTTAGAAACCAAGATCTGGGCACCGGATGGTTATTATACTGTGTGTCCTTGCCTTTACATCGTCTCAGCAGAGAGAGTCAGGAAATAAGCTAAAATTCATAACAGCTGTGGCTCAGTGGGTAAAGAATCCATCTGCAATGCAGGAGACGTGGGTTTGATTCCTGGCTCAGGAAGATCCCCTGGAGGAGGAGGAAACGGCAACCCACTCTAGTATTCATCTTGCCTGCAGAATCCCATAGACAGAGGAGCTTGGCGGGGTACAGTCCACGGGTTCACAAAACAGAGTCGGCCACGACTGAAGTGACTGAACAAAACACATTCATGCAAACTTATCTGTATCTATTTATCAATCAATTGACCGATCTATCAGACATCATCCGCTTAATCTCTTCTAACCCTAAAAGCCATGGGTTCATACTGAGCCCTCAGTTCCCACCGAACAGCCCAAGGCACTTCAGGGCACTTTGGAGGAGCTACTGGCAGGAAGGCTACAAGCAGGAAGTCCTGGGTGTCTTTCCCTAGCCTGCTAACGGCTTGATATGACTCTGAAGAGGGACAGAAAGAAGAAAGGTTTCATCAGATCTTGCTGTTTTTCCTCTTTACTTTGACCACTTTACTGAGATCCAGCTACCAGCACTGCAAATGTCGGAAGTACAGAACCCAAGTTCTGACACTCGTGTACCCCCGTGAGATCACCACGTTATCAATGCAGTGAGCACACCGCTCACCCCAGAGGCTTCTTGGCCTGCTCTTGTCCCTTCCTGGCCTCTTGCCCTGCCCTTCTCTCTCTCTCCAGAAAATCACTGATCTACGTTCTGTCACTGTTGATTAGCTCTCATTTCCTAGAATTTTATACAAGTAGAATCGCACAGTACGTTTTTTTCAGGTTATTTTGAAATTTATCCACATTGCTGTGTGTATCAGCAGCTGCTTCAGATTCACTGTATGGATACTCCACGGCAACTTATTCACTCTATCTGAAGGACAGTTGGGCTGTTCCCAGTAGTTGGCTATCACAAACAAAGCTGCCAGAACATTCACATGTCAGTCTCTGTGTGGATATGAGCTTGCACTTTTCCTAGGCAGACACCACATGACATGTGCTTAACGGGCCTCCATAGTGGCTATCCCACATCGTATGTTTCTTTTTCTTTTAATTGGAGTATAGCTGCTTTATGGCGCTGTGTTTGTTCCTGCTGTAGAGCACAGTGAATCAGTTACTACATACACATCCACTCTTTTTTCGGATTGCCTTCCCATCTAGGTCACCAAAAGAGCATGGAGTAGAGTTCCCTGTGCAGCAGTTCTCGCCAGTTCCTGTCTATTTTATACACAGTCGTGTATGTATGTCACTCTCAATCTCCCAGTTCACATGCTATGTTTCCAAAACAACTACACTCTTAGAGAAGCACGGAGAGTCACAGGCTGTGTTATGAAAACAAGAACAAAAAAGCCCAACAGGTTATGGCTGGATGTACGAGGGAGAAGCTTGGCGTGTGGGCTGAACATGCTTCTCGGAAACACACTCACTGAAGGTGTATAAAAAAGAAATGCCCCACTCGGGCGCAGACCCCTTCCTTGAAGCAGATCAGTGATTTCCTGGAGAGAGAGAGAGAGAAGGGCAGGGCAGGGCAGGGCAGGGCAAGAGGCCAGGAAGGGACAAGAGCAGGCCAAGAAGCCTCTGGGGTGAGCGGTGTGCTCACTGCATTGATAACGTGGTGATCTCACGGGGGTACACGAGTGTCAGAACTTGGGTTCTGTATTTCCGACATTTGCAGTGCTGGTAGCTGGATCTCAGTAAAGTGGTCAAAGTAAAGAGGAAAAACAGCAAGATCTGATGAAACTTGTCTTCTTTCTGTCCCTCTTCAGAGTCGTATCGGGCAGTTAGCAGGCTAGGGAAAGACACCCAGGACTTCCTCCTTGTAGCCTTCCTTGAAAGGAACCAAGCTGTTGTTTGCTTGGCCACAGAGGGGTGGGTTTTGCAGAGATTCAAAACACAAGAAAACAACAGCGGAGATTTATCTCAGTTAGTTTGGAGGCCCTGTGCATGAGACAACTATGTTTTCTTTGGTAAAGAAATGCAGAACTTCCTTTTCCTGCTGAAGTCGAGGTTCAGCGCAAACAGGCCCCGAATCTGTAAACTGAGCGTGCAGGGAGGTGTCGGGGTGCTGGGACCCTCCTGGCGAGGGGCTCTGATGCTGGCAGAGGCCACCTCACCCTGGGGTTCTTGCCACCTGGTTGCCAAGAGGCCTCTCCAGCAGTCAGAGCGTTCTTCTAAGTCTGCTGTCCTGCCGTCTTCAGGGCACACTTGGTGGATAAAATTGGAGCAGCGGCGCCAGGTAGAAAAGCTGAATTATGAGAAGAAGGGTTAAGGTAGAAAGGACGCACTGGGAAGACATCAAAGTCCTCAAGTGCTCTCAAAGGAGAGGTTTCTCTTAACTCTAGGTTAACAACCTAGATGACTGTGAAATCTAGACTTGACTTGAAATCTATTTAACTCAGCATCAGTATAACATGAATTCTAACTCTAGCTTGGCAGAATTTTTGTGTTCATGAGAACAAACAAATTTAATGCTTCATCTCCATCTCTCGGTACTTGCTACTGTTCAGCCAAAAGCCAGTCCTCGTTCTGATTTTTGCCCTCTCTTTCTAGAAGCAAGTCTGAGTCTGACCCACCATGGTCCCCACGGAAGCCACAGTGAGTATGGCCACACCCCTGGGCTCCTTGAAATACACTGCACTTGGGGCCTCTTTTCAGGGAGTGGGAAGGGCTCCATTGTGGGGGAAGGAGTACTCTGTGGTTTCCCAGGACAAGAGTTCTGCTGAGCGGTGCTCCAGACAGCTGGTCAGTGCCCAGCACAGAGGGCTCTGCGGACACAAAGCTCTGGAAGAGCTCTGCAGTATGTGGGGGTGGGGGGGGCAGGGAGAAGGCTGGTTCAGGTTTTACTCATAGGTGAGGGTTTTATGATCTTTACAATGTGCTTAGTCCCATGTGTCTGTTCTGAAACTCAGACAAAAGAGGGCAATGGAGAATTCATCTGCTTTTAAAAGACCCATGGTGGGCATGTTAGTCGTGACACCACCCAGGGCACCGTGCTCCTCCAGCCTCACAGGAAAGGCAGAGCCATGCTAACAGGAGGAAAGCCACGCTGGGGGAGGGCTGGAGGGTTCAAGGCCAAGTGGCGCAAAGGACGCGGGGCGCTGGGCGCGTGGCCCCGGCTTCCCGGGCTCCTCCCTGAAGGCGAGTGTCCACACGGCTCATTGGCTGAAAGCCTCCCCTCCTCGAAGTGGGGGACTTGCCCACTCCCACCAGTCCGAGTCCCTCCCTGCCTGTCTCCCTCTTCTTTCCTGGGCCCATCTCCTCTCTCCAGGTGTCCATCCTAGTATAAGAAGCAGGGAAGGATATGGCCTTGGCCCTCCACAGTAGCCTTTCCCCAGAGGTGCTTGGAGCCGGGGGAGGGAATCCTGAGACAAGAGTCGGGAGGGAGGCCTCGGAAAGTCGGGGGAAGATGGAGTCCAGGAGCTGTAGCTACTTCAATGCCTGGGCCAAGGGCTCCCAAAAGGAGGAAGACACACCTGCACAGGCTTGGGAGCTGGGGCCTGTCGGGTAAAGCGCCTGGCGGTGGGCACTGGCAGGCAGGGCAGGCCCCTTATCTGCTGTGCACTGAGGTTTCCCCCCAGCAAAAGGCAGTTCCCAGCTGCCCTGGGCAGAGGAAGCCACAGGGCATCCTCTGGTGCCCACAGTCTTTCCGGGATGGGTGTGGGGAGGATGCAGATGGGGATCTGACAGCCACTCAGCTCAAGTGCTGGGACCCAGACACTGAGGCTCAGGCTTGGTGTGGCCACTGTGAGGTATGGTTTTTCTGGCAGTCAGGTTCAGATATGAACATTGGACCATAAAGGAGGCTGAGCGACAAAGAAATGATGCTTTTGAATTGTGGTGCTGGAGAAGACTCTTGAGAGAGTCCCTTGGACAGCAAGGAGATCAGACCAATCCATCCTAAAGGAAATCAACCCTGAATAGTCACTGGAAGGACTGAAGCTGAAGCTCTAATACTTTGGCCACCTGATGCAAAGCGTCAACTCATTAGAAAAGACTCTGATGCTGGGAAAGATTGAGGGCTGGAGGAGAAGGGGGCGGCAGAGGGTGAGATGGCTGGATGGCATCGCCAACTCAATGGACACGAGTTTGAGAAAGCTCCAGGAGGCAGTGAAGGACAGAAGAGCCTGACAAAGGTCAGCCACGAATTAGTGACTGAACAACAACAAGTAACAGTGACAACATCGGAAGGTGGAGGGCATGGTGCCGGGTCTGGAGGGCTTACAAGTGGCCCAGCTTGGGGCGGAGGGGCAGGGGGCTGGCTCTGGCCTTGACCGTCCCCCAGGGGGTGAGGGTTTGGGCCAGAACCTTCTGTACTGTGGGTCTGTCTCCTCCTCTATAGTGAAAGTCACTCAGCTGTGTCCGACTCTGCAACCCCAAGGACTATACAGTCTATGGAATTCTCCAGGCCAAAATACTGGTGTGGGTAGCCTATCCTTCTCCAGCAGATCTTCCCAACCTAGGAATCAAACTCAGGTCTCCTGTATAGCAGGCAGATTCTTTACCAACTGAGATATCAGGGAAGCCCCCCTCTATAAGATGGTCTCTAACATCTGAAAATCATTCTAAAACCTGTTGAGCCTCTAAAAGCTCTGTCCGGGGCAGAAACCCAAGCCTATGTGAGCAGAAGGTGGCCCACGCTGCTGAGTTCCAGGCCAGTCCCTGGGCATGCTGTGAGACAGTCTCTCACTTACTTAGATGTGTGACTATAAGGCACTTCTCTTCTTGATCAAAATTCTAAAGATCATCCGAATAATATAAATACTCCAATTAAGTAGCCCCCTGGGAATCAGAGCCATCCCAGGATACTGCCCTGTCTAGGGCCCCTCTGTGCTGTGGAGCTCAGGACTCCCCATGCAGGCAGACCACCCTCCCCCCATCCCATGACAGGTGAGCCAAGGGCCTTTCTCACGGCTTGCTCCACTCCTGTTAGCATCACTGGCAAGAACACTGTCCTTTGGAAGTGGTTTCCTTGCCCGGCATGTAGTTTTACTATGCTAGTAAGTTCTTGCTGAATGAGTGAACAAATCACATTATTTATCGCCAATGAACAAGAAATAAAGAGCTGTTTCTCAAGCTTAAGGTGAGCATGTTGACCTCTTAGTCAGTCAAGGAATAAGATGGTGGGATCTTCACATAAACACCATCCATCCTGGCCAGGTCTGGGCCCACCCCCCAACACACAGACACACAGACACACACACACACGCACACACACCCGCCCCACCAAGGACTGCTGCTCCTCACAGTGGGAGAAGATTCTAGATCTGGCTCAGACCACTGCTCATGGGGGACCATAGGCTGTGAGCAATGGTCTAGTTGGTGAAGATGTCATGTTTTTAAAAGGGTCTAAGAACAACACAGTTTGCTAAGAAATGTTTCAAGGGAAACCTTGGGAAAGAGAAGCCCTAGACAGTGCAGTAAGATGTGGAAGAGAATGTCAGCCCCATCAGAGAGAGACTGGGCACTCCCCAGTAATGACACCCTGTTTTACTCTGTTCCCGTGGCCCTTGTCATGTTGCATAAGAGGCATGAGGCAGTTACTGAGTGCATACAACAGAAGAGAAAGGACATATGTTCAAACAGGGTCACAGCAAATTGACAGAATAGCGAGAAAACAGGAAGAGTTAGAACTTGCATTTTCAGCCTAAAACTGAGCTGTCTGATGCGGTAGCCACAGGTCACGAAGGGCCTGTAAGCACTTGAAATGTGGTCACTCTGACTAAGATGTCCCTTGACTGTGAAATGCACTTAGTCCAAAAATAGTCTATGCAACAAAAGGATATGAAATATCTTGATAACTTTTACACCGCTTGAAAGAAAGTGAAAGTGAAGTCGCTCAGTTGTGTCCGACTCTTTGCAACCCCATGGACTGTAGTCTACCAGGTTCCTCCATCCATGGGATTTTCCAGGCAAGAATACTAGAGTGGGTTACCATTTCCTTCCCGACCCAGGGACTGAACCCGGGTCTTCTGCATTAAAAGCAGGCACTTTACCGTCTGAACCACCAGGGAAGTTATTGCTTACATAACGAAGTTATTTTAGACATGCTAGGTTTCATAAAACACATTATTAAGGTGAGACCCACCTATTTCTTTTGACTTCACTTGGCTACTTGAAAATGCAAAATTAAGGAGTTGCCTTATATTCCTATTAGACAGCACTGACCAAAGGGTTTTACTTGGTTACTATACTTGGGCTACCAGTTTGACTGAGCTTCCCAATTACAAAGGGAATCCATCAGTCACAAAATTCATATGGTTCATGAGTTAAAAAAAACTCTCACTTGTTCTTCAGGAAATATGAAAGCGTTGCTTTACATCTCTTTTATATGTAAATGCCAAACGCACGTCTGAGCTAGGTCTTGATGAGTGGACACAGAGCTAGACCGAAACGCCCCTGGAGGTATGGTGCACAGCGAGCCCCTTAGAAGCCACTTCGACAGTCCCTGGGATAAACTCAGGGCAGCTTGTGGGAAATCACTCAGCCCAGTCCTCAGCCAGGGGGCTCCAGTGCGTGCTCTTGGATGGAAAGTGAGTGGGAAACGAGTGGATTTCAGATCCTTACAGTGATCTCTCTAGGTCTTACTCTGACCCAGACCTTGAGAACAGCCTTTGTGGGTGGCTTCTCCCGCAAGAGGAGTGTCTCTAGGGCTCAGAGAGCAGAGAGGACAGAAGAAATGGCCTGGCCACCTCAGAATTCCCCCTGGAAGCCAGCTGCCCCTCATCTGGACGAGGGGCCCACCCCTACCCGGAAGGTTCAGGATTAAATGCATGCATATCCTGTACTCCACACAAGGTCTGGCACGCACTTGGGGCTCTGACAGTAGGGAAGCAAATAAGCTGGTAAATAACTGACTTTATATCTGCAGGGAGATATTCAGAGGATCCTGTGCCTGAGATCCAAAGGGTGTTTACCCACTAGTGACGGACAAAGCTGAGTGCAAGTCTTGACACAGGCGTGTCCAGGCTTCCCCTAGCCTAGGACACGAACTCTTCCTCTGTCATCGCCATAAAGATGTCCAGCACTCTGATCCTGTAAGGATGATACAGGCTGGCCTTGTGGTCTTGACAAAATTCATTCAATTCCAGGTTTTTTATGTGTGAATTCAATCACTCTGAAAATATGCCTGGAGAGTCCTTAGCTGTATCAAAGGTGTGTGTGTGTGTGTGTGCTTGTGTGTACATTGTGAGGGTGTGAGCACAGGTGTCTGAATGTGTGCATGTATGTGCAGGGGTGTGTACATGTGAACATGTATGTGTATTCGTGTAGGCACGCTTGTGTGCATGCGTCTGTAAATGTGAGGACTTGTGAGGGCTGGCTCATGGATGGGTGGCACAGGGCCTCATGCTTAGAAGTATTACTTGCTTGATTTAATGCTCTGCTGTCTTGAAATTCATAACAAATTCTCAACAAGGGGCCCTGAAATCACACAGTCTGTGCTGGTTCCTGCGTATGTGCATGTACATGAGGGTGTATACATAAGCGTGTGTGCTCATGTGTGTGCACACGTGTAAGTGGATGCGTGTGTGACTGTTACTGCTCAACAGAGGATCCATAGCTTTCAGAGGATTCAGGGGAATCTGGACCCAGAGAAGTGTGAAAGCCTCTGAGGACCTTTTGAGAGCGCAGAGCAGACAGGAGAAGGAGCAATCAGACTCGTTGAGTTAGTTGGATAAGTTCGCCCGCCAGTGGCCCTGAGACACCCCTCCATCCCGACAGAGCACCTGGCACGTGGCCTGTGACTGTTCCTTTGCTTACGTGTCTCTTCCCAGAGGAGGAAAGTTCCATGCTAGTGGGAACCACACCTGACTCTTCAGCACCTGCTTAATAAACATTTGTTGAATAAATAAATCATTTACAATCTAAGCAGACGCTCTCGGAATTCCTACTTCCTACACATGCATTTCTTCTGCCTTCTCACAGCATTTTGGGGTTGGAAGGTTCAAGGGCTCCATGCCTTTGCCATCAGACTGAACCTCCAAAAGCCAGCCCCTGACCCAGTGTTGCCTGTGTCTCCTTGCAGAGCCTAATCCCTAACCCATCAGATGACTACGGCTATGATGGCGTCACGCCGCCCATGGAGTATGACGCCAACTTCACGGACTACTTCTGTGAGAAAAGCCACGTCAGGCAGTTTGCGGGCCACTTCCTCCCGCCCCTGTACTGGCTCGTGTTCATCGTGGGCACCGTGGGCAACAGCCTCGTCATCCTGGTCTACTGGTACTGCACGAGAGTGAAGACCATGACCGACATGTTCCTTCTCAACTTGGCCATCGCTGACCTTCTCTTTCTCGCCACCCTGCCCTTCTGGGCCATTGCCGCCGCTGACCAGTGGAAGTTCCAGACCTTCATGTGCAAGGTGGTCAACAGCATGTACAAGATGAACTTCTACAGCTGCGTGCTGCTCATCATGTGCATCAGCGTGGACAGGTACATCGCCATCGCACAGGCCATGAGGGCGCAGATGTGGAGGCAGAGAAGGCTCCTGTACAGCAAGATGGTCTGCTTTACCATCTGGGTGATGGCGGCCGCGCTCTGCCTCCCGGAACTCCTGTACAGCCAAGTCAAGGAGGAACACGGAATTGCTATCTGCACCATGGTCTACTCCAGGGACGAGAGTACCAAACTCAAGTCGGCTGTCTTGACCCTGAAGGTCATTCTGGGCTTCTTCCTCCCCTTTGTGGTCATGGCTTGCTGCTACACCATCATCATCCACACCCTGATCCAGGCCAAGAAGTCCTCCAAGCACAAGGCCCTCAAGGTGACCATCACTGTGCTCACCGTCTTCGTCCTGTCTCAGTTCCCCCACAACTGCGTTCTGCTGGTGCAGACCATCGATGCCTACGCCATGTTCATCTCCAACTGTGCCCTCTCCATCAAAATTGACATCTGCTTCCAGGTCACCCAGACCGTGGCCTTTTTCCACAGTTGCCTGAACCCCGTTCTCTACGTCTTTGTGGGTGAGAGGTTCCGCCGGGACCTTGTGAAGACCCTGAAGAACCTGGGCTGCATCAGCCAGGCTCAGTGGGTTTCCTTCACGAGGAGAGAGGGAAGCCTGAAGCTGTCGTCCATGCTGCTGGAGACAACCTCGGGGGCTCTCTCCTTCTGAGGCGGCTTCTCTGACGTGGGTGGTCCTTTTGGAAGTGTCCAGAAATCCAGAGACAGCTTTCCTTACTGACAGGCCAGAGGGAAAGTGGAGAAAGAGAAGTGAGAAAAGGGAAACAGAAAACTCAGAAAGGGGTGAATTTGAATAGCATTATTACTTTTGGTCAGGATTTGCCAAGTTGGACTCTTTAAAACTGACTGGCCATCCCAGGAGACTGCTGCCTGGCTCCTGGTTGCAAAGCCTGTGGTTTTCGGAGGAGGATTAATGAACGACAGATACCGCAGGCCTCTGTGGCTTTGCCACTTGCCTAAGCATTAATGCAGCTGAGCCCTGGAGGAGGCGTTTGATTTCTCAGAGCCCTGGGAATCGCTGTGGCTTCAGTTCTGACGCCATCTCTTCCAAAAGAAGACACAGAAGCATTAGCCATTGCCACAGTCCGCGGATGCAAAAGGCTTCATGAAAGCTTCTGTCTTTGGAGAATTTCTCCTCTGGTTCTGGGGGCTGATACCTATGGCAGGTGTTGATCTAGATCCTTCCAAACAACCTCGGATCTAATTCCCTTGTGCTCTCCTTGATCTCTTTGGGGCCAGTGAGGGTCCTTGTCCCTGTACTGAAACTATCTGCAGCACTATCAGTGAGCTTTTGGGCAAGTGACCGTAGGAACACGTCACCTGAATTCTGCTGGCTTCCAACCCACGTCTTTTGGAGGCTCTGTGATTCCTCACCTGGCTGCCACGCAGATCTGGGCAGGATTCAGCTTGTCCCCTGGTGCCATGGAAGTGGTCTTCACAACCCATGCAGGGAGATTAAGAACCTGGGTTGGTGGGGACCTGCCTCCACTATGGGCTCACTCTATTGAGTGGCTGGTATGATGTCCACTCTGTTCCCTATACAATGGACTGACTCTATTTGCCCTCTTGTTTCTGAGGCCACTGGAAGGATATTTGCCTCCATGCTTCTCTTTTTCATATTGTATAATGCTAACTTTTTTTTT
>SJYC01012041.1:0-59254 GCA_006408675.1 Madoqua kirkii | reverse complement strand
TGGAGGTGTGCCAGTCACCACCCAGGGCGCCGTGCTCCTCCAGCCTCACAGGAAAGGCAGAGCCATGCTAACGTGAGGAAAGCCACGCTGGGGGAGGGCTGGAGGGTTCAAGGCCAAGCGGCGCAAAGGACGAGGGGCGCAAAGGACGAGGGGCGCTGGGGGCGTGGCCCCGGCTTCCCGGGCTCCTCCCTGAAGGCGAGTGTCCACACGGCTCATTGGCTGAAAGCCTCCCCTCCTCGAAGTGGGGGACTTGCCCACTCCCACCAGTCCGAGTCCCTCCCTGCCTGTCTCCCTCTTCTTTCCTGGGCCCATCTCCTCTCTCCAGGTGTCCATCCTGGTATAAGAAGCAGGGAAGGATATGGCCTTGGCCCTCCACAGTGGCCTTTCCCCAGAGGTGCTTGGAGCCGGGGGAGGGAATCCTGAGACAAGAGTCGGGAGGGAGGCCTCGGAAAGTCGGGGGAAGATGGAGTCCAGGAGCTGTAGCTACTTCAATGCCTGGGCCAAGGGCTCCCAAAAGGAGGAAGACACACCTGCACAGGCTTGGAAACCGGGGCCTGTCGGGCAAAGCGCCTGGCGGTGGGCACTGGAGGCAGGGCAGGCCCCTTATCTGCTGTGCACTGAGGTTTCCCCCCAGCAAAAGGCAGTTCCCAGCTGCCCTGGGCAGAGGAAGCCACAGGGCATCCTCTGGTGCCCACAGTCTTTCCGGGATGGGTGCGGGGAGGATGCAGATGGGGGATCTGACAGCCACTCAGCTCAAGTGCTGGGACCCAGACACTGAGGCTCAGGCTTGGTGTGGCCACTGTGAGGTATGGTTTTTCCGGCAGTCAGGTTCAGATATGAACGTTGGACCATAAAGGAGGCTGAGCGACAAAGAAATGATGCTTTTGAATTGTGGTGCTGGAGAAGACTCTTGAGAGAGTCCCTTGGACAGCAAGGAGATCAGACCAATCCATCCTAAAGGAAATCAACCCTGAATAGTCACTGGAAGGACTGAAGCTGAAGCTCTAATACTTTGGCCACCTGATGCAAAGCGTCAACTCATTAGAAAAGACTCTGATGCTGGGAAAGATTGAGGGCTGGAGGAGAAGGGGGCGGCAGAGGGTGAGATGGCTGGATGGCATCGCCAACTCAATGGACACGAGTTTGAGAAAGCTCCAGGAGGCAGTGAAGGACAGAAGAGCCTGACAAAGGTCAGCCACGAATTAGTGACTGAACAACAACAAGTAACAGTGACAACATCGGAAGGTGGAGGGCATGGTGCCGGGTCTGGAGGGCTTACAAGTGGCCCAGCTTGGGGCGGAGGGGCAGGGGGCTGGCTCTGGCCTTGACCGTCCCCCAGGGGGTGAGGGTTTGGGCCAGAACCTTCTGTACTGTGGGTCTGTCTCCTCCTCTATAGTGAAAGTCACTCAGCTGTGTCCGACTCTGCAACCCCAAGGTCTATACAGTCTATGGAATTCTCCAGGCCAAAATACTGGTGTGGGTAGCCTATCCTTCTCCAGCAGATCTTCCCAACCTAGGAATCAAACTCAGGTCTCCTGTATAGCAGGCAGATTCTTTACCAACTGAGCTATCAGGGAAGCCCCCCTCTATAAGATGGTCTCTAACATCTGAAAATCATTCTAAAACCTGTTGAGCCTCTAAAAGCTCTGTCCGGGGCAGAAACCCAAGCCTATGTGAGCAGAAGGTGGCCCACGCTGCTGAGTTCCAGGCCAGTCCCTGGGCATGCTGTGAGACAGTCTCTCACTTACTTAGATGTGTGACTATAAGGCACTTCTCTTCTTGATCAAAATTCTAAAGATCATCCGAATAATATAAATACTCCAATTAAGTAGCCCCCTGGGAATCAGAGCCATCCCAGGATACTGCCCTGTCTAGGGCCCCTCTGTGCTGTGGAGCTCAGGACTCCCCATGCAGGCAGACCACCCTCCCCCCATCCCATGACAGGTGAGCCAAGGGCCTTTCTCACGGCTTGCTCCACTCCTGTTAGCATCACTGGCAAGAACACTGTCCTTTGGAAGTGGTTTCCTTGCCCGGCATGTAGTTTTACTATGCTTAGTAAGTTCTTGCTGAATGAGTGAACAAATCACATTATTTATCGCCAATGAACAAGAAATAAAGAGCTGTTTCTCAAGCTTAAGGTGAGCATGTTGACCTCTTAGTCAGTCAAGGAATAAGATGGTGGGATCTTCACACAAACACCATCCATCCTGGCCAGGTCTGGGCCCACCCCCCAACACACAGACACACAGACACACACACACACGCACACACACCCGCCCCACCAAGGACTGCTGCTCCTCACAGTGGGAGAAGATTCTAGATCTGGCTCAGACCACTGCTCATGGGGGACCATAGGCTGTGAGCAATGGTCTAGTTGGTGAAGATGTCATGTTTTTAAAAGGGTCTAAGAACAACACAGTTTGCTAAGAAATGTTTCAAGGGAAACCTTGGGAAAGAGAAGCCCTAGACAGTGCAGTAAGATGTGGAAGAGAATGTCAGCCCCATCAGAGAGAGACTGGGCACTCCCCAGTAATGACACCCTGTTTTACTCTGTTCCCGTGGCCCTTGTCATGTTGCATAAGAGGCATGAGGCAGTTACTGAGTGCATACAACAGAAGAGAAAGGACATATGTTCAAACAGGGTCACAGCAAATTGACAGAATAGCGAGAAAACAGGAAGAGTTAGAACTTGCATTTTCAGCCTAAAACTGAGCTGTCTGATGCGGTAGCCACAGGTCACGAAGGGCCTGTAAGCACTTGAAATGTGGTCACTCTGACTAAGATGTCCCTTGACTGCGAAATGCACTTAGTCCAAAAATAGTCTATGCAACAAAAGGATATGAAATATCTTGATAACTTTTACACCGCTTGAAAGAAAGTGAAAGTGAAGTCGCTCAGTTGTGTCCGACTCTTTGCAACCCCATGGACTGTAGTCTACCAGGTTCCTCCGTCCATGGGATTTTCCAGGCAAGAATACTAGAGTGGGTTACCATTTCCTTCCCGACCCAGGGACTGAACCCGGGTCTTCTGCATTAAAAGCAGGCACTTTACCGTCTGAACCACCAGGAAGTTATTGCTTACATAACGAAGTTATTTTAGACATGCTAGGTTTCATAAAACACATTATTAAGGTGAGACCCACCTATTTCTTTTGACTTCACTTGGCTACTTGAAAATGCAAAATTAAGGAGTTGCCTTATATTCCTATTAGACAGCACTGACCAAAGGGTTTTACTTGGTTACTATACTTGGGCTACCAGTTTGACTGAGCTTCCCAATTACAAAGGGAATCCATCAGTCACAAAATTCATATGGTTCATGAGTTAAAAAAAACTCTCACTTGTTCTTCAGGAAATATGAAAGCGTTGCTTTACATCTCTTTTATATGTAAATGCCAAACGCACGTCTGAGCTAGGTCTTGATGAGTGGACACAGAGCTAGACCGAAACGCCCCTGGAGGTATGGTGCACAGCGAGCCCCTTAGAAGCCACTTCGACAGTCCCTGGGATAAACTCAGGGCAGCTTGTGGGAAATCACTCAGCCCAGTCCTCAGCCAGGGGGCTCCAGTGCGTGCTCTTGGATGGAAAGTGAGTGGGAAATGAGTGGATTTCAGATCCTTACAGTGATCTCTCTAGGTCTTACTCTGACCCAGACCTTGAGAACAGCCTTTGTGGGTGGCTTCTCCCGCAAGAGGAGTGTCTCTAGGGCTCAGAGAGCAGAGAGGACAGAAGAAATGGCCTGGCCACCTCAGAATTCCCCCTGGAAGCCAGCTGCCCCTCATCTGGACGAGGGGCCCACCCCTACCCGGAAGGTTCAGGATTAAATGCATGCATATCCTGTACTCCACACAAGGTCTGGCACGCACTTGGGGCTCTGACAGTAGGGAAGCAAATAAGCTGGTAAATAACTGACTTTATATCTGCAGGGAGATATTCAGAGGATCCTGTGCCTGAGATCCAAAGGGTGTTTACCCACTAGTGACGGACAAAGCTGAGTGCAAGTCTTGACACAGGCGTGTCCAGGCTTCCCCTAGCCTAGGACACGAACTCTTCCTCTGTCATCGCCATAAAGATGTCCAGCACTCTGATCTGTAAGGATGATACAGGCTGGCCTTGTGGTCTTGACAAAATTCATTCAATTCCAGGTTTTTTATGTGTGAATTCAATCACTCTGAAAATATGCCTGGAGAGTCCTTAGCTGTATCAAAGGTGTGTGTGTGTGTGTGTGCTTGTGTGTACATTGTGAGGGTGTGAGCACAGGTGTCTGAATGTGTGCATGTATGTGCAGGGGTGTGTACATGTGAACATGTATGTGTATTCGTGTAGGCACGCTTGTGTGCATGCGTCTGTAAATGTGAGGACTTGTGAGGGCTGGCTCATGGATGGGTGGCACAGGGCCTCATGCTTAGAAGTATTACTTGCTTGATTTAATGCTCTGCTGTCTTGAAATTCATAACAAATTCTCAACAAGGGGCCCTGAAATCACACAGTCTGTGCTGGTTCCTGCGTATGTGCATGTACATGAGGGTGTATACATAAGCGTGTGTGCTCATGTGTGTGCACACGTGTAAGTGGATGCGTGTGTGACTGTTACTGCTCAACAGAGGATCCATAGCTTTCAGAGGATTCAGGGGAATCTGGACCCAGAGAAGTGTGAAAGCCTCTGAGGACCTTTTGAGAGCGCAGAGCAGACAGGAGAAGGAGCAATCAGACTCGTTGAGTTAGTTGGATAAGTTCGCCCGCCAGTGGCCCTGAGACACCCCTCCATCCCGACAGAGCACCTGGCACGTGGCCTGTGACTGTTCCTTTGCTTACGTGTCTCTTCCCAGAGGAGGAAAGTTCCATGCTAGTGGGAACCACACCTGACTCTTCAGCACCTGCTTAATAAACATTTGTTGAATAAATAAATCATTTACAATCTAAGCAGACACTCTCGGAATTCCTACTTCCTACACACACATTTCTTCTGCCTTCTCACAGCATTTTGGGGTTGGAAGGTTCAAGGGCTCCATGCCTTTGCCATCAGACTGAACCTCCAAAAGCCAGCCCCTGACCCAGTGTTGCCTGTGTCTCCTTGCAGAGCCTAATCCCTAACCCATCAGATGACTACGCTATGATGGCGTCACGCCGCCCATGGAGTATGACGCCAACTTCACGGACTACTTCTGTGAGAAAAGCCACGTCAGGCAGTTTGCGGGCCACTTCCTCCCGCCCCTGTACTGGCTCGTGTTCATCGTGGGCACCGTGGGCAACAGCCTTGTCATCCTGGTCTACTGGTACTGCACGAGAGTGAAGACCATGACCGACATGTTCCTTCTCAACTTGGCCATCGCTGACCTTCTCTTTCTCGCCACCCTGCCCTTCTGGGCCATTGCCGCCGCTGACCAGTGGAAGTTCCAGACCTTCATGTGCAAGGTGGTCAACAGCATGTACAAGATGAACTTCTACAGCTGCGTGCTGCTCATCATGTGCATCAGCGTGGACAGGTACATCGCCATCGCACAGGCCATGAGGGCGCAGATGTGGAGGCAGAGAAGGCTCCTGTACAGCAAGATGGTCTGCTTTACCATCTGGGTGATGGCGGCCGCGCTCTGCCTCCCGGAACTCCTGTACAGCCAAGTCAAGGAGGAACACGGAATTGCTATCTGCACCATGGTCTACTCCAGGGACGAGAGTACCAAACTCAAGTCGGCTGTCTTGACCCTGAAGGTCATTCTGGGCTTCTTCCTCCCCTTTGTGGTCATGGCTTGCTGCTACACCATCATCATCCACACCCTGATCCAGGCCAAGAAGTCCTCCAAGCACAAGGCCCTCAAGGTGACCATCACTGTGCTCACCGTCTTCGTCCTGTCTCAGTTCCCCCACAACTGCGTTCTGCTGGTGCAGACCATCGATGCCTATGCCATGTTCATCTCCAACTGTGCCCTCTCCATCAAAATTGACATCTGCTTCCAGGTCACCCAGACCGTGGCCTTTTTCCACAGTTGCCTGAACCCCGTTCTCTACGTCTTTGTGGGTGAGAGGTTCCGCCGAGACCTTGTGAAGACCCTGAAGAACCTGGGCTGCATCAGCCAGGCTCAGTGGGTTTCCTTCACGAGGAGAGAGGGAAGCCTGAAGCTGTCGTCCATGCTGCGGAGACAACCTCAGGGGCTCTCTCCTTCTGAGGCGGCTTCTCTGACGTGGGTGGTCCTTTTGGAAGTGTCCAGAAATCCAGAGACAGCTTTCCTTACTGACAGGCCAGAGGGAAAGTGGAGAAAGAGAAGTGAGAAAAGGGAAACAGAAAACTCAGAAAGGGGTGAATTTGAATAGCATTATTACTTTTGGTCAGGATTTGCCAAGTTGGACTCTTTAAAACTGACTGGCCATCCCAGGAGACTGCTGCCTGGCTCCTGGTTGCAAAGCCTGTGGTTTTCGGAGGAGGATTAATGAACGACAGATACCGCAGGCCTCTGTGGCTTTGCCACTTGCCTAAGCATTAATGCAGCTGAGCCCTGGAGGAGGCGTTTGATTTCTCAGAGCCCTGGGAATTGCTGTGGCTTCAGTTCTGACGCCATCTCTTCCAAAAGAAGACACAGAAGCATTAGCCATTGCCACAGTCCGCGGATGCAAAAGGCTTCATGAAAGCTTCTGTCTTTGGAGAATTTCTCCTCTGGTTCTGGGGGCTGATACCCATGGCAGGTGTTGATCTAGATCCTTCCAAACAACCTCGGATCTAATTCCCTTGTGCTCTCCTTGATCTCTTTGGGGCCAGTGAGGGTCCTTGTCCCTGTACTGAAACTATCTGCAGCACTATCAGTGAGCTTTTGGGCAAGTGACCGTAGGAACACGTCACCTGAATTCTGCTGGCTTCCAACCCACGTCTTCTGGAGGCTCTGTGATTCCTCACCTGGCTGCCACGCAGATCTGGGCAGGATTCAGCTTGTCCCCTGGTGCCATGGAAGTGCTCTTCACAACCCATGCAGGGAGATTAAGAACCTGGGTTGGTGGGGACCTGCCTCCACTATGGGCTCACTCTATTGAGTGGCTGGTATGATGTCCACTCTGTTCCCTATACAATGGACTGACTCTATTTGCCCTCTTGTTTCTGAGGCCACTGGAAGGATATTTGCCTCCATGCTTCTCTTTTTCATATTGTATAATGCTAACTTTTTTTTTAAAGCTTTCAACTTAGAGGTTAGGCTGAAAAAAAAATGTAACTTACCTTTGTGTCTCTTTTTACTACTTGGCAAATTTATCACATTAAATGTTTTCATTTATTAGAAAAGTGCTTTTTAAATGACTGTTTACAAATATCCATTACTTTTCACTTTTTTTTTTTACCCTCTCTCTATATTTTAAATGTGTATACAGATCAAACAGCCATTTTATAGATGAAGAATAAGAGACTGGGATAAGGAAATGACACTTCCAAAATACCATAAAACCACTTTGGCTGAACAATTCCTAGTTTCTTCTCTGGGCAAACTTATCTTCCAAGTTTCTCCAGGTGAGTCCACTGGTATTTCCAAAGAGGACGATCAGAACAGGACCATGAACCATTCCAGCTTTGCCACTTGCTTCAGAGAAGGCATCTCATTTTCCCAGTGGGTTTTGAATTGCTGTGGTTTCAGTTCCAAGGCCAT
Source organism: Madoqua kirkii (assembly GCA_006408675.1). NCBI lineage: Eukaryota > Metazoa > Chordata > Mammalia > Artiodactyla > Bovidae > Madoqua > Madoqua kirkii. Next base: position 51,633 of record SJYC01012041.1, on the reverse strand, counting down.
CCCTTCCAAAGGGGACACCAAAGTGCTAGACTCTGCAACAGCATCCTTTTCCCCACTCACTTCTAAACTACACGTCAGTGAGGAATAAAGTTAGCAGAAAGTGGACAGCAGCAAGAAGAGCGAGAGTCAGTGCACAGGCCTTGCCGACCCATCCCAAGTGTGGGCAGCCGGTGGCCAACAAGCACTGGCCTGGGACCAGCAGCTCAACGTGGGTCCCAGCACAATAAGAAACACCTACAGTCAAGGGGAGGATGAACTTCCCAAGGCAGTCTATGGACAGAGCTGTCCATGTGGCCACCTTTTCCAGAAGAAGACTCAGATATCCTTTGAGAAACCTAGAATAAGCAACAGGAATGGGCCAAATCTAAATAACCCTGTGCAGTTCAGTGGAAGAACTTGGGGTTTGGCTTATTCATCCCATGCCCTTTGATACTGCGGTGCTGGTACTATATGTCCTGGGGGCTCCACTGGAGCTGAGGATGGGGGCAGGGATGGAAGCAGGGAGGAATGAGCCACGACTGTGCTTGTTCAATCTCCTCCAGCCTAAAGTCACTTATGGGACACCATGATGGAGATTAAGTGGCAGTTCAGAGATAGTTTGAACTGAACTATATGTTAGTTTTGCCAACAAAGGTCCAATCAGTCACAGTAATGGTTTTCCAGGAGTCATATATGGATGTGAGAGTTGGACCATAAAGAAGGCTGATGACCGAAGAACTGATGTTTTCAAATTGTGGTGCTGGAGAAGACTCTTGAGAGTCCCTTGGACTATAAGGAGATCAAACCAATCAATCCTAAAGGAAATCAACCCTACTGATTCATTGGAAGGACTGATGCTAAAGCTCCAATACTTTGGCCACATGATGCGAAGAGCGGACTCACTGGAAAAGACCGTGATGCTGCGAAAGATTGAGGGCAGGAGGAGAAGGCAGCAATAGAGGATGAGATGGTTGGATAGCATCATTGACTCAAAGGACATGAGTTCGAGCAAACTCCAGGAGACAGTGAAGGAGAGGGAAGCCTGGTGTGCCGCAGTCCATGGGATCACAAAGAGTCAGACATGACTGAGCAACTGAACAACAACAGAGGTAGATGAGGCTTTGACCAATGAACGTTAGTTGAGAAAAAAAATGCCATGGACTCTACCTCTCCCCCCTCTGATTTTTAGGAAAGGAGATGAATGCCACAAGAACCACGAACCCTGCACTGAGCGCGATGACCACCCTTAGTTCCAAGGGCCTCCCTTAGCACCCACCTGACTATCGCAGTCCCACCACAGCGTCAAAGGAGGAATAAAGATACCCTGCAGCTGCAATATATTTTAAAGATTTTAAGTATCCTTTGTTGGTAAATCAGTTTTTAAAGGATTGCTTAAATAGGACCATTTTACATTCAAATTAAACTAGGTCTTAGAAGCAGCTTTATCCTAAGATAAAAACATTGGAAGGATCAGCAAGGGGACAGCCACTAGGACACCCATTCAACATTTCTAGAAAATATGTCTGTGAGTACTTTCCTGAAGTAATGATAAAAAAGGATGATAATACAAGTACATTTTACAGGAACTCTATGGATCAGAATAATCAGGAAACTGAATGAAATACATCAAAAAAGATACTGCTTTACCCTTAAAAATTTTTTAAGACTAATCTCAAGTCAACACATCACAATGTGTACATTCAAAGTGGAACGTTGTTTTGATGTAAGATGTGAGATATGGATGTGAGAGTTGGACTATAAATAAAGCTGAGCACCAAAGAATGGATGCTTTTGAACTGTGGTGTTGGAAAAGACGCTTGAGGATCCCTTGGACTGCAAGGAGATCCAACCAGTCCATCCTAGAGGAAATCAGTCCTAAATATTCATTGAAAGGACTGATGCTGAAGCTCCAATATAGCCTGTCTCAAAGTGAGGTCCCATCAGGGGGCTAAATGACTTTCACAAAAGGGAGATTATCATGGCCTCCAGTATCTGCACCTCACACATTTTAGACGCTCCAAAGAAATCTCTCTCATTTGACAAGTAGTTGCTGATTGTTTACTATGAGTGATTAATAGATAGCATGGTTTTAGAATTATCATCGCAACCAAGACTTAGTGGTTCTGCAACAGTTTCCTTGGCCTGACTCCATATGGCCCTCCTGTTCCAACTGTGGTCTGAGCCCAGCATCCTCCCGGGACAGGTAATGTCTCTCTAATCAATTCTGTAGTATTGTTACAGACAGCCCAAATAGCTAATGTCCCTTTCAATGTATTATAAAAACCTACAAAAGACAAGCAAATGTTTCTCTCCAACATGTGGCTCTGTGAGTTCCCCTTCTCTTTTGACATATTTGGGCTTCCCAGGTGGCACAAGTGGTTAAGAACCCGCTTGCCAATGCAGAAGACGTAAGACACACGGGTTCAATCCCTGGGTCGGGAAGATTCCCTGGAGGAGGGCGTGGCAGCCCACTCCAGTATTCCTGCCTGGAGAATCCCATGGACAAGGAGCCTGGCGGGCTACCGTCCACAGGGTCACAGAGTTGTACACGACTGAAGTGACTCAGCATGCACACAGCCTCATGCCGGGCTGGTAATGCTTCTCTGCCCAATCCTATTTCCTCCTACTTCCCTTCACAGCTGGCAATCCTGAATAGACATTTGCCCCCAAGATTCCATCTCAGCATCTGCTTCTAGAGAAGTCAGCTTGCAACAACCTTCTCATCAGAGGCTGGCCTAGCAAAAGCACATTTGAGACCTGTCGGGCAAAGAGCACAGGGTACCCAGAGCTACAGCGTTCTGTGAACATCCGTCACAGAACTCATCTCAGCAGGCTGGGAGCAGAGGCCTGACTGATCTTAACTCACCCATCAGCAGACCGCTGTGCACACCAACGGCCTGCCAGGCCCCATGGGCACCAGATAGACACGGGCTCGCCTCTTCCGGCTATCATCTCCTGCTTGCTGGCTTGTGCCAGGTACATAATACTGCACGTAACTCAACCATTTTGCAGATGAAGGGGCTGAGCACTTCAGAGATCGGGAGCCCACCCCGCATCACACTGTAGCAGCCGACAAGGCCAGGACACCATCCCGGGCATGTCTGGCACCCAAGCCTTGCCTTTTGCCCACCAGGTTGTCCCACCTTGTGTGCATGACAAGGTCAGACAAGTCAGCCACTGCTCTGAAGGGTTGACCAACACTGTGCAGAGTTCCAGGCTGAGTACCAGGGGCTGCAAAGATGCATGGGCCCAGACTTGGCTGGCACTGCTTTAGGTATCACTACACACAAACTCTCAACAATGACACGGGACAGCTGAGGCCCTGCTGAGCCCTCTGTCAAAAGTGGGCCACAGGATGATGACATCATTCTCACAGGCTCCTCCCCAAACACGTGCAGTTGTGGGGCCTCAAATTCTTCGTGAGGGAGCCACAGATTCTGCTGCAGGTCTGAGGATGCACAGATCCAATGACTCCGCAGCCAAACCTGGCCAGAATTCTGGACACCCACCTGTCCTCCTCACCCCACGCTGTCCCCGCTGGTCTTCCTAGCTCCTTTCTCACAAACAGTCCATCTGCCCGCTGGATGCCACCTCAAAGTGCGTCAATACCACAGGGAACAGAAGAAGCATCGTGGCAAGCCCTACTCAAACTCCTGACCCATAAAATCATGAGATACAATAAAATGTATTATTGTTTTCAGCCACTGAGTTTGGGGGTAATTTGTTACATAGCAGTGTTTAAACAGAATTCCAAGGAGCCAACAATTTTGCCGTTAGTCTTTCAAATCCAACGCAATGACGTGACCAACCTAGGCTGAACCCGCAGGAGCTCGTGGCGCAGGCCCAGCGTTACAGAAGAGGCTGGGCAAGGCGTCAGACAGCTCATCCCGCAATCCCCTAGGTGATTCGGGCCGGATCTCTCCCAGCCACATGCTTCCTCCGCCACCTCCCGAGGTCTCCGCTTAAACACCACCTTCTCTTCCAGGCCGTCCGGCCCATGCAAGTCCCCTTCCCTGCTCTGCTCTGCTCCGCGTCAGAAGTATAAACCGGGAAGGGACTGCTCTTCCTTTCTGTTCACTGCTATTTCCCGAGTGCCTACGGCAGACCTCACACATGACAGACACTCGGTCAACGTATGTTGAGTGAATCAGCGGCCCCTCCAATTTCAAATATTTGGTTCTCGGAAGCACGCTTACTGTTGTGAAATCCTCTTGGGAAAATACAGCAATCGATAACATATTTTACCAATCTCATTGAACAAAAACGTATGAAGCATTTTCTATGTGTCAGGCACTGGGCCTAGGTGATGCTAAGGAAAAGCAGACACAGGCCCAGTGCCCACGAAGCTCACAGTTCACACATGCCAATCAGACCGTCATGAAGAGAGGGCTTCGAGATGCTAGTGTGTTACAAGAGGCTCTGACCCACTGTGGGGGTGAGAGGCAGGGAAGGTTTCCCTGAGGAAGTGGCGTTACGTTGAGAGTTGAAGGATGAGCAGGAATGAGCTACAGGAGGAAGGGGAGGGAGGGTGCCCTGGGAGGACGGGGTAACATGTGCGAAGGCCCTGTGGTGCCCATGCCTGTGCGACACAGCCAGGCCAAGTGCCCCCACCACTGAGCTAGTTCAGGTTATCAGCACTCATGCTCTTCTCATTTTTAAGTCTTTAAATATGAAAATTTTTTTAAAAAACCACACACACATAGGCCTTCCCTGGTGGCTCAGCAGTACAGAACCCTCCTGCTGATGCAGGGGACATGGATTCAACTCCTGACCCCGGAAGATCCCACGAGCCTTGGAGCGACTGAGCCTGCGCACACAGCCACTAAGGCTGCGGTCCAGTTAGCGCCTGCGGACCGCAACGCTGAGCCCGCGCGCCGGGGCCTGAGCGCTAGGAAAGCAGCCACTGCAACGAGCAGCCGCGCACTGCAGCTGGAGCGCGGCCCCGCACCAACAAAGACTCAGCGGTCAGAAAACGAGTAAAATCAAGCAGAAACATAACAGAAGAGCATAACGACCTCCTCCCGCCCATCACTCAGCTCCAGCAGCGATCCACACTCTCCGCATTCTAGTCCCGCCCACAACAGCCACCTTCTTCTTTCCCTTTCTCTTTTCACTCGTGCTTCCTCTGCCTCCCTTCCTTCACTTGCTCCTCCCTTCCCCCCTTTCTTCCTTCACTCCTACCTTTCTCCGTTAGCTCCTCCCTGTGCTACGGTATTTTAAAGCAAATCCAAGACATCATATACTTCCCCTCAAAATTCATGCTCTTGGGGCTTCCCTGGTGCTCCAGTGGCTACGAATCCACCTGCCACGTCAGGGACACGGGTTCCATCCCTGATCCAGGAAGACCCCACATGGTGTGGGGCAAGAAAGCCTGGCTGCCACAGCTACTGAAGCCTCAGTGCCTAGAGCCCATGCTCCGTAACGAGAGAAAGCCCGCGTGCAGCAACAAAGATCCAGCACAGCCAAAAATGAATAAAAATAATAATAAAATCATGCTCTTACCCTTACAAAGCTCCAGATATAAATGAGTGAATGAATACCTGATGGAAACTTCCTGTTTGGCTGGGCACCTCTTACCAAAGGGACCAAGGGAGGTAGAAAGCTAATTGGGAAGGAGTGAGCAGATGCCAAAAGGTCTCACACTGTGGGTGACACTTTCTCAGTGGGACTAAGAATCTAGGGAACTCAGAATATTCTGGCAAGGCCAACAAAGGCAGAGCGAACCCCAGCACCTTCCCTTGTTCAACTTGTGGAATCCAGGAACCTCAGAGCCAGAGGAGATCTGACCCACTGAGATGGTGTGGGGCCATGAGCTGTAATTCTCAGTACATAACTGATAAACCTATTGTAGGGAGGATGATACATAGTAAGCATTTACAGGTCAAGGGCTGCCACAGCATAGCTTGGTTTATGGAAGGTGTTTTTTTTTTTTAAATCACTGGAGAATCTACTTTCCAGTGAAATGAGAACGGTTTGGAGAAAACTACTCCCACAGCCATCTCAGCCTTGTAGTAACATGGTCTCCAAATGGTTCAACTTACCAGCTTCCCTGGGTCTTCGGTTTCCTCATCTGTAACAGGTGGCTGACTTATGGCAAGAGCCTATTAAATTACTTATGCTTCTATTAATTATATGTTATAGATAATAAGCCAGTGCTGCAACGAGCTGATCTTTCTCTTCTTTTCCATGAAGACCTGCCAGAACCCAAAGGTCCTTAACCATTTTTTCCCTTATATACCCCTTTGACAATCTGGCAAAGCCTTCTCAAAATGTTTTAGAATGAATAAAATGAATAAAATATATATGATTACAAGGGAAGCCAATTACACTGAAGCATAATTCTCTATTAAAATCAATTTGTGAACTAGTAATACATGTCTCTTCATGAACACTGTTAAAAAAAACCTACAGCAGGTCTAACAACCACCTTCATTTCACAGTGAAGATGAGCATAAATAATATGTAAAGGGTCTGCAACAACTTTTAAGTTAACAAGAAAATATCTGTCACTTCCACCAGTGGCAGACACACAGGTCTTGCTAATGCATACTCATGCGGCATGCGGTCTATCCTCCTAATTGAAGGAAGATCTAAATTTTAGCTAGATAGTAAAGGTGTCATTTCCCCAAGTTCAAAGACCTTCTGAATTCTGTGTATGGACCAGTTTAGGAATCCCTATTTAACCCAAACCCTTTGCTACCAAACTCATATTTCTTCCTCTAAATCTTAAATTGTGGACACGTACAGAACTACTGAAGGTTTGGGGAAGGGAATGTTTTTCCATTTACAAATGACTGGTTGGGTAACATGTCCCTTGAATAAGAACATAAGCCATAAAAAAGTTATGGTTGTAAAAAGGTTTTACCTGTAGGATAGTTTCATATCAGGTGGTTCGTTTGGAAATACCTTCCTCTTAAGAATGACATTTCCATCATCCCAGTGCTTGGACCAGTGAGCTGAGGGAGAAGTCCTGGCTCCAAGATCTGAGGGTCACTGGCAAAGGTGAATTAGGAGACAGACCCATTAGCTGATTTTACCCCTTTCTTCAAGTTCTAACAAAATGGTGCCAGAGCAGTGATCATCAGGGACTTTCTGGCGTGGTCCATGGATCACCTCCACCAATATCGTCATCTGGCAGACTTGTGAATGAACTGGACCCAATGAACCAGAGTTGACATGCGGCGTGCCCATGACTCTGTATTTTAATGTAACCCAAAGATGAGGACTTTCTTCTAAGAAACTCTCTGCTACTTGCTTTGTATTTACTGACCTTTAATAAACGAAGTTTGACTATGGAGCAAAACTGAGCCCCAGGCGAGTCTTGGGCTTTTCCTGCTAACACCTGAACCTTTGATAACCAAGGAGCCCATGCACCTGATCTGTGCCTAATGGGTCCTATCCCTCTTCCACAGGTTCACCTTGGGGGCATGAATGTGTGGTCCTTCTGAGAACACCCGACAGGTCTGGGGGCCCTTGCTGGGGCAGAAGGGCTGTCTTTACAAAGGCCTCTGGTTTCACACATAGACCCTGTCTGTTACGCAGAGGCCACTTGAGGGCTGCTGCTGGGGCCACTGTGTGAAAGCACGTGGGGCCCTGAAGTCAGCCTGAGTCAGAGGATCAAACTGGATCCTCTTCTCCAGGTCCGCAGCCACTGCCTTTGCCGTCTGCTCGGTACACCTGCCGTTCCCCACCGCTCCTTCCCTCCCACGAGAAAGGTGGCTTCTGCTCTCCTGGCCTGCGGCGAGGCCCCAGGGAAGGCCCTTCCTGCTGCTGACCCTCCTTTCTTACCCCTCCTTCGCTCTGCTAGCCTTTGGGCCTCCCCTACCCCCTCCCGCTTTCCTTTCTCATGCCAAGGAGGAGCCAGCGCCTGTCCCACTGACCTGGCAGACGGATGGGTGACCTCCCAGAAAAGGTGTCCTTCTCTCCTCAGGGCTCAGTGGGAGGTCTCCCTGAAATCGCCATTCCCTTGAGCATCCTGCTGCAGCCACAGGCCCGAAGCTAAAGTGCTCTGGAAATGAGGCCTTCCCTAGGGAAGGACACTCACACACCTCGGGTTTGGAGAGGCTTGGCTCCCTTTGTTCATTATGGAGCTAAGACAACTCATTCCAGGCTTCAGATAGGCTGCCAAGTCTGCGATAACCTCAGCACGAACCGCCAGAAGGGGTGAAGAAACCACACCAGCCTCCAGCCTCCCCTCGGAGCTCGAGGGATGGGGGAGGGACGAGGGGACACACATCAAAGCCCAGAGACTGGTGATCATACTTCGGCTCGGCTTTACTATCTTTCTTCAGAAACCAGCGAGTGTGGGAAAAGTAAAAGGCTGACCTTTCTTTCAACCCTAACCCACTTTAAGCGGCTTTCACAATAGCTCTGCTTTCCCCTGGGTTTTGATAGCTTCAGCTTTAACCACTCTCTCAATAAAACTCCGTTTCCTCATTTCAGGCGACAGGTTTCACCATCTATTTGCTCTGCAGATGTGTGTGGGTGGCGGGCTCCACTCGCCAGATTTTTCCCACGCACCTTCAAACCGAGAGGTCTGACCCTGGCTGAAGTGTCCTTCTGAGTCACCTGGAGAATCGCTACATCCTCTGGGAGGAAGAAGCATCGCAGGCAGCGGCACGCGTCTACGGACACCGAGAGGGGCCAGAATTCCCGGAATCGCGTGGGGGGCTTGGAAAACCAGGAGCGGAGGTTTGGTTTGCTCACCTTGGGGCGGCTTGGCTTGGGGAGAGGTGCACCAGGAGTGTGGCACGGAGGCCCTGGATCCCAGCCCAGATAGAGCAGCCTGTATCTGTGTCCCGGTCCGTTTTCCTGGGCTCAGTCCACGTGGACTCTCTGCAGGGCCTTTCCTATGAACACAGTTCCTTCTGCTGTGCTGTTTCAGGCACTTGGATAGAGCACTTTTCCATTACTGGACAGGAGAGGCTTAAGGGCACAGGAGGCTATACGTGTCCGATCCAGTAACCAGCTCACCTCCATCCTCCCCAAATCGGCCCTGTGGGCTTGACCTTGTCCTTCCCTACCATGGGGGTCTTGGGGGTTGGTCTCTGGCCAAGTTGGCCAGTGGGATTGCTGATGGCCTAGGGCTGACCGTGGTGCCCAGTGTCTTCGCTGATTCAGAGGCCGGTGAGCACCATGCTCGATGCTCCCTGCTGCGGGGTGAGGCAGAGCAGGGAGACGAGGATGAAAAACAGGGTCCTGGAGCTGCAGGGAATGATACACTTTCAGGAAGTGTTACCTACTCCTGAGTAACTGATGAAAGAGGCGGCTGCCAGAGATCCGAGGCAGGAGAAAGGCTGCAAGAAGGGGAGTGGAGGGAAGGAGGGCTGGGGGGCCCCTGTGGGGCACAGGGCGCTCCAGAGGCGAGTGCGGACGGCCTGCTTGGCCCAAGCTCCATCTGCCTGGGGATGGTGACTGGGACTCGGCCCTCGGGGCCCATGTCCAGGGCCTTCACTGCCCCTCTCTGCTGCCTCCTCTAGCAGCTCTGCCTAGATTTGGATCCAGCTTGATTAACCGTGGTGTGACGCCACCCGTGACCTCCTCCCCGACTCCATCACTCTGGTAAGTCAGGCTGCTCTTCGTGGACCAGGGGAGGGCTGAGGAATTTCGCTGAACGCAGAAGCTCTCTGGCAGAGGGCAGTGGGTCGGTGCACTGCACTGGCTGAGGCAGGTCTGAACTCGGACCTCAGCGTAGACTGTGGGTCCAGATACCAGGCCAATGTGGCAACCTCTTAGAACAGCTGCTTTTTTCTTCCCTTTTGAAGTCACAGTACTTCACATGGCCCAATAGCTTTGCCCCAACTCTGCTGCGTGCAACTTCATCTCTCACCTTATGTCTCAACGGAATGAAACGCGACGCCACTCTCAGTGTCATAGTGTTTATTTTAATCCTGAGATTAAAAATAAGACATTCCCAAACGGTGCAGCAGATGCGATACGGACTATGTTTTGGGATACAAAAGTTCCTCACCCCTACTGGGCAGGTGGAGAGTTGGCATTTGATGTGCTTCTGGTAATTCTTTGGCAGATAAAAAAGAGTTAGGTTCCCAGACCCACTACCCTGTAAGGCTGCGAGCATTGAGGATTGGTCAATTAAAGTGCAATTCTGATTTGGAAGCCACCCAACTGAGGCTTCACTGTTGCTCTGCAGCCATTGGGGGACAGGCGCATCTCTGGACAGCTCTTGTCCTCAGGTTCTGGGGAAGTTTTTTTATCAGAAATGCCTCCCCAAATTTAAAGATGTACTGTGTTACTTTGAAAAAGTGCTTAAGAGAGAAAAGGCATTATTACCTTTGTTTCCTTGGAAGCACCACAACAGAGAAAAATTCACCCAGGGTTCCGCTGAAAAGAACCTTTTGGGTAAGTGTTGTGTAAACGTAGATGGCCGACTCTACATTCTCTGTGCCGGGTGACCCTTGATTCTGAGCGTTGCGAGGGTGGCTCTGCTTTCTCAACACCTCTGAGCTGAGGTTGGGATTCTCCAAGGTAGAGTCACCAAGGTGGGCTTCTAAAACTGAAACTCCTATAAAAACGTATGGTAGACAGCTAACCAGAATGATAAAACACAGACTCTGAGATTTCATCCCCAAATGGGGATTTCTTTTCAGATGAGCCTGGAATGGCTTCACCACCGAAGGTGAGTGACAACTGAAAATAATTTTAAAAAACCATCTCCCTTATCTCTGATTTATCTAGTGTGGCTGTGCATTCAGATTTTCCAGACCCTATGTAGTGTTTCAGTTCCAGATTCGTTTGAGAATTTCCTTGCCTGCTCTTGGTCCAGCGGATGTGGAGTAGGTGGGCTCCAGCCAGAAGTGCTCTGCAGGGGCTACACTTTCTCCCAAACATGCTTGCTGGTGGTGGATGAGGGTGCCTGATAGAGGCCGTGTTCCCGGGCGAGGGTGATCAGTGGCTTCCAAGGCAGCAGTGAGCAAGGCGGCTGGTACTAATCAATACTAAACAGCAAGTTATTCAGAGAGCTCGGCCAGCCCCCAAAGAGGCTACTGGGGGATTTTTCCTTTTTAGATAGTGATCTGGGATCCCAAGAATGTTTCCTACTTGTTGACTTTTAGTGTTAATTCAGTCTACTGGCTGGGGCCACCACTTTGAATAGCTGTTTTTCATTATCCTTTGCAGTAAAAAGAATACCTTAACCCCCAAACTTCAGTAAAGTTGGGAACCTGTTTAAAATAAGAAAGCAGTTTATACAAGCCATACTTAAATATGCCAAGATGAACTCTAGCTGCACAGCAAACTCGAGCTCCCACAGCAAAGTAACGAAGAACAAGAGTCCATTCAGCACAAAACAATAAATGCGCTGCAGCGGCAGGGTGGGGCCCGGTGGCAGGAAAGGCTTTGCACCCACTGCCGTCACCGTCTGCAGCGCTGGCACAAGGGGCCCAGAGCTCCTGCAGCACTGCCTCTGGGTTGGCTTCACAAGAGCCACAGGATTTTTTTTAAGCTGCAGTTAGTCCCCTGCTGGGTCGTGTCACAGAGGTTCAGAACAAGCCTCAGATGGATGTCTTAGGCCTTCCGCAGGAAACACAGCAGCTACTAAGGAAATGCTGATTCGAGCTGCAGATGATGGTGGTGAGATGAGCAGAGGGCCGCCTGCTTGGCCATGTCTCCAGGGTATCCTGGGAAAGCTAAGCACTCAAACCTAGATTGCAGATGCTTCAGGGTCTTTTGTTTCTCTCAAGTGGTGAGCCAGCTACATCTGGTTATCCTCTTCAAGGGGGAGATGGATTTAAAGGCAGGGTAGTTTGCTTTCAAGCAGTGCGGCACCCTGTAAGGACAAGCACGAGTCTAGAGGTCTCTGGGGACCTGGCCATTTCTGTTTTGGTGCTAAGCACCGTCAGGACCTTGCTCAATGAGATGCTAGAGACTCTTGGCTTTCTGCCACAGGGGGCTGCTCCCAGGAAAGAGAGCACGAGAGGGCCAGCTCTTTTCTGGAAGGTTCTGTCCACCATGTCCCAAGCCCCACTTAAAGTGCCTGGAAGTGCCTATGTCTCCTGTTTAAATGGAAGTTCTGAGTCTACTGCCAAAGTCATTTCCTCCTACCTTTGCTGGTGCCTGGGGAGCATGGGGTCTGAACTGAACTTGGCCAAGGATTCTTGACCCATTCGTCAGTTCTCAAAACCAGTCAGATCAGGCTCATGAATGATGAGATGAAGCTTCGATGTGGTGTGACTTGGCTTAGTCACCGGGCCAGCTGAAGGGCTGGCGGGGTATTCAGACCTGCAGTTGCCTTGCCAGGTACCCTCTCCCCTGACCACGGCTAAGGTGGGCTGTTTAGTCAGATCTCTGCTCACTGCGGAAGGACCTGGGTCCTGACTGCCCTGTGAACAGGCCGTCAAAGGTGAGCTCTCTGTGGTGGTAGAAAAGGGCCACAGATAACAGGAAGATCATCTGCTTCTTTTCCGGAAAAGGACAGAGGATTCATTTGCTCCCAGGTGTCAGCTGCAGGCTGAGCAGCAGGAAGTGGGCAAAAGGGGTGCGGGGAACCTAGGCAGGTGGGGAGGAGGGACCGAGGTGAGCAAAGAGCCGATTCATGAATTATGCCCATTTATACTTGAGTTAGCAAAGACTTCTCTTAAGAAGCCCTTGACTTTTAAAAGTGGTTCCTACCCTGAATATGGTCATTAGTAAACGTATCTGCAGAAGCTCTTGTTAATATAAACAAAGAGAGGCTGAGAAGTGGGCCCCACGGGCTGACGTGTCCAGCCTTTTGGTCGTGGCGTGGACGTTACCCGGCATCTGGGCTCTGGCCATCTGGACGTAGGCTGCCCTGCAGGCCCTCAGTAGGTGGGCTCCGTTCCCTGGATCAGCTTCACTTCTGATTCTTAGGGCGGTATTGTGAGCTGTTGAGAGGCCCAGGGAGTGGAGGGCTTTGCTCTAGGACAGACTCGCCCAGATAGAAGGGCCAGGAGGAGTGCAGCTGGCGGCCCCTCGGAGCAGCCCTGCACTCCCCGGGCAGGAGGGGACAGGAGCATGACGGAGGAAGCTGGATGGGCTCTCAGGCGGGCCCCTAGGCGCCCGGACGTCCTTTCCCAGGGAGGACTCGAGGGCCCCACAGGGTCTGGCCAGGCCTTCCCGCTCATGGTCACCCGTGATGCCTGGTGGGGCACAGGGGGCTGTGTCTGTCCATGGGCAGAAGCCGGGACCCCTCTGACCTAGGAAACTCTTCACAGGAGGCCTGGAGCCAACTGCGCCCTCCTGGAGAGGCCATGGTCTCCTGAGTGTTTAAAGCTTTGGCATAGAGGCCCTCCAGGTGTGAGGACGATGGAAGACGTCGCTTGAGCCCTTATGAGCCCTGGGCTGAGAGTGACGTGCAGTGCTGAGTACACGGCGCTCGGAGCAACGCGGCTGACGAGCAGCCAAGGGCCCCTCTCCTAAAGTTGCATAGTGGATACTGATAGCTTTAGAGCAGCTATTTTTTGTTTCTGGGTTTTTTAGGTGCTTTACGTGACAAGTGAGGAGGAGTAGTGTTTCCTGTGGGTAATGTGAAACTAGCAAAATCCAGGTACTTGAGGTTACGGGAAATCACTTCCATCGTAGATCACAGGCCGGTCAACAGTTAAGTGATAAAAGACTTTCTTGGAGACGAATCTGAGGAGACAAATGGGGAAGGAGGGGTTATTCCGGGGGCTGGAAGCAGCTGCAGTGACCTGGCTGGGGTGGGTGCCGGCTGGCAAGGGAAACCTTGGTGCAAACACCTCTGCTCCGAGCCTGGGGTCCCTCACAGACTGTGTGGACTCTTCCAGGTCCCCTCACCCCCATTTCCTGACTAGCAGAGATATCTTCCTGCAAAAGGATCTTAGGACACCTCCGTGGACTGTGTTGGGCTTGGGTGTAGATACGCCCATTTAGTTCCACGCTGTGAAGCATGCCTCCTTCCCTTGCTGCTCTGAAGGGGCCCTGGGGTGGGGGTGTCTCCAGGGTCTCGGCGGTCTGGGCTGCCCTGGGGAAGTGGGTGGCGCAGGCGTGGAGGAGGCACACACAGTGGAGGCGAGCCTGGATCTCATTCTGACTGGACATCTGGATCTCTTCCGCTGCCGTGCTTTGAAAACCTTGACTAGGCCCTGAGATGACGTCAGCGGCGAGGGCCACAGTGTGTCTCAGCGCCACGGCCACTCCTAATGACGACTGCAGAGCTGGTCTGGGGCTGCCTCTGCCCTCAACACGCTGCTCCCAGCCTCTCCGCCAACCTGCGGTGGGGCTCAGGGGGGTAGTAAAAATGCTGGCTGCCACTGCAGAGGAAACCAGGGTTCCACTAAAACCCAGAGGGGAGAACAGACCCTGTGCTAGGCTGGCCCCCACCCCGCCTCCTGACTGCTGCCCTGAGGGGCTGAGGCCCATGCCCGGCCTGACCACTTTCTGGACATGCAGAGCCCATGCCCAAGAATCCTGCTAACGCAGGGTGTGTTCATGTTCCTGAGGGAAGGGCGGGGAAGGGGAAAGGGGGGCGCCCATTCTTCCAAGCTCTCCCTTGGTGGATGCCCATGGCCACACGCCCTGGGAGTTCAGGGCCCTGAGGTGGTGAGAGGGTGGCACCCCAGCTTCTCACCTACTTGATAGCTATTAAGTTACTGTGCTTAAAGCCCAGCGGGCTGGCAAGGGCGCCCATGGGGAGGGATGTGGCCGCTAGCTCAGGGCCCCGCTCAGAGAGGGTGTGGCTGGATGCTGATCAGACAGGTCTTATGAATGAAGCGAGCCCCTACTAAGGGCTTTGCTGAAGCCAGAATAGGGACAGGTGCCCAGCAGCCTTCACTGTCGCACATCTCCATGAAGCAGGGCCCCGGCTCGAGGCAGATGCTCAACCAACGTTGGTCCGCTGTCCTACTTCCTTTCTTGGCTGCCCCTCCAGCCTCATCTCCATTCACCCCCATCCTCCTGACCCCTCAACCCTGCACTCACTCCTGGACCTGCACCTGGAGCTCTGAAGTCATGCTCCCCAGAGATGGCACCTGCTGCTCCACTCCCTGGACAAGGGGGCCCAGGGGTCTCGCCTCACAGCTCCAGTCCTGATTAGCCCTGGGCCTTCACTACTTCACTTCTCTCTCATCCATCCATTCACCCATCTGCCCAATCCTTCCACTGTATTTGCTGAGCTCTTCTCTGGCCTGGGCAGAGGGCATCAGCACAGCGGAAGCAGAAGCGCATCCCGGGTAAGAGCCTAGAGCCTCGAGCCAGGCCACCTGGGTTCAAATCCAGCCCCACCACCAGCTATGTGATTGGGGGTGCCCCTCTTCCAGGTCCTCAGTCCCTCAGCAGTAACACGAGGAGAAAGACAGTCCCTACTGCACGGGGCTGCTGTGCAGCTGAAGGGAGTAGTATTCATAACAGCAGAGGGCAGAGAACACGCTTAACCTGTGGTGAGACTCTCTAAGTATCAGGCTGTGTGTTACACACGCTACAACGGACACTGGAACACCAGAGTACAGGCCTAAAGTTAATGAACCGCGGATCAGGGACTGATCATTAACACTGCTTTTAGACGCCCACCTCTGTCCTTGAGGCGGGGTGCCGGGTGGGTTCATCTGGATGCTGCCCAAGGAGGTGGCCTACCTGGAGAAGGTGTTGTCAAAGATGAGCAGGTAGATGCCTGGCGTGCGGACCTTGAGCTGGCCTTGGATGTTCTCCTTGTGGGAATTGCAGCGGGTGGTGGGAATGAGCACCTGGGAGGACAGGCAGATGGAAACGTGTCACAGAAGCGGAGAGGGCACCACAGAGCCTCTGGGCAGGCTCTTCATTTGGGGAAGGAAACTGAGGCCCAGGGAGGCTGAATGTCTCGTGAGGTCACAGCTGAGCCTCATGAGCCCCCACTTCTGGGGGGTATCCTTCCACATGCCCTGGGTTTGTCAAACACTTACAATGGGGCAGGGACCAGTGTAGACATGAGTTTCACCCAAATCATGATTAGGTCATCATCCTGAAAGAATGGTCCCCCCAGCCTCCTCTGACCATGCAGTGCCAGAACGCTCTACTCTCCGGAGAAGCAGCTTCTTCCTGGCTTCGGGAAGCAGGGGCTTACTCCAGGTGGAATCCTGCCTGGTCCTTTCCTGTTGGTGCTGGTGCCGCTGCCCTCAGGGTATCAGAGGACGGGCCCAGCCCTCCATCCACGTCTCTTGGGCACTCTGTGAAGCTTCTGGGTCTACATGCCTCCAGGCTGACTGCCCCTGGCTCACCTGTGGCTTCTCACTGGGCCCCAGTCAGTCCATATGTCCCAGAGCCCTTTCATCTTTCCAGGTCTCCAGCTTCCTATCTCCTCTGAGAATGAGAAATTAATCCCAGGAGACACTTATTTTCTGAGAACATTGTTCCCAGGGCCTCACGTCAGAGGCCAAGTCTGAGCACATAGTGTGAGCTGGCCAGGGCTGGGGCTGGGGTACTGGGATGGCCAACCTCTTCCCCACGGGCAGTCTTCAACCTGCTGGCCAGGTGAGATACTTTAAAACTGAAGATATAATAGGAAGTAACACAGAGCCAGCCAAAATTAAAAACATTTTGGGAGGGCTTCCCTGCTGGTCCCAGTGGTTAAGTATCCGTCTGCCAATGCAGGGGACATGGGTGTATTCCCTGGTCTGGGAAGATCCCACATGCTGAGGGGCAACTAGGCCCTCAAGTCACAACGACTGAGCCCACGGGCTGCAGCTACTGAAGCCTGCACACCTAGAGCCCGTGCTCCGCAACAAAAGAAGCCACAGGGTATCAGAGGACGGGCCCAGCCCTCCATCCACGTCTCTTGGGCACTCTGTGAAGCTTCTGGGTCTACATGCCTCCAGGCTGACTGCCCCTGGCTCACCTGTGGCTTCTCACTGGGCCCCAGTCAGTCCATATGTCCCAGAGCCCTTTCATCTTTCCAGGTCTCCAGCTTCCTATCTCCTCTGAGAATGAGAAATTAATCCCAGGAGACACTTATTTTCTGAGAACATTGTTCCCAGGGCCTCACGTCAGAGGCCAAGTCTGAGCACATAGTGTGAGCTGGCCAGGGCTGGGGCTGGGGTACTGGGATGGCCAACCTCTTCCCCACGGGCAGTCTTCAACCTGCTGGCCAGGTGAGATACTTTAAAACTGAAGATATAATAGGAAGTAACACAGAGCCAGCCAAAATTAAAAACATTTTTGGGAGGGCTTCCCTGCTGGTCCCAGTGGTTAAGTATCCGTCTGCCAATGCAGGGGACATGGGTGTATTCCCTGGTCTGGGAAGATCCCACATGCTGAGGGGCAACTAGGCCCTCAAGTCACAACGACTGAGCCCACGGGCTGCAGCTACTGAAGCCTGCACACCTAGAGCCCGTGCTCCGCAACAAAAGAAGCCACCGCAGTGAGCAGCCTGCGCACAGCAAACAGGAGCCCCCACCTGCCGCAACCAGAGAAAACCTCCATGGGAACATTGTCAACCTGTATAAAACGACTGAATCCAAAACACAAAGATGTGATTACTTTTTCACCTCAAGGCTGAACATAGCTGCCTATTCCTTAAAATGCTACACGGTGGCCACAAAGTCCCCAAAGTGGGGCTCAGGTCAGTCCAGTCGCTCAGTCGTGTCCAACTCTCTGCGACCCCGAACATTCAGAAAATGAAGATCATGGCATTCCCATCACTTCATGGGAAATAGATGGGGAAACAGTGGAAACAGTGTCAGACTTTACTTTTCTGGGGGTCTCCAAAATCACTGCAGATGGTGACTGCAGCCATGAAATTAGAAAATGCTTACTCCTTGGAAGAAAAGTTATGACCAACCTAGATAGTCTCTTCCCTGGTGGCTCAGAGGTTAAAGCGTCTGTCCACAATGCAGGAGACTTGGGTTCGATCCCTGGGTCAGGAAGATCCCCTGGAGAAGGGAATGGCAACCCACTCCAGTACTCTTGCCAGGAGAATCCCATGGAGGGAGGAGCCTGGTAGGCTACAGTCCACGGGGTCACAAAGAGTCGGACACGACTGAGCGACTTCACTTCACTTCCACCCAACAATAGCACAACACACAATCTTTTCCAGTATCAGTTCAGTCATTCACTCGTGTCCAACTCTTTGTGACTCCATGGACTGTAGCATACCAGGCTTCCCTCTTCATCACCAACTCTCGGAGCTTGCTCAAACTCATGTCCATCAAGTCGGTGATGCTATCCAATCATCTCATCCTCTGTCATCCCCTTCTCCTCCTGCCTTCAATCTTTCCCAGCATCAGAATCTTTTCAAATGAGTCAGTTCTTCACATCAGGTGGCCAAAGTATTGGAGTTTCAGCTTCAGCACCAGTCCTTCCAATGAACTTTCAGCACTGATTTATTTTAGGATTAACTAGTTTGAATTTTTTGCCTATCCAAGGGACTCTCAAGAGTTTTCTCCAACACCACAGTTCAAAAGCATGAATTCTCAGCACTCAGCTTTCTTTATGGTCCAACTCTAACATCCATACATGATTACCTGAAAAACCATAGCTTTGACTAGACAGACCTTTGTTGGTAAAGTAATGTCTCTGCTTTTTAATATGCTATTTAGGTTTGTCATAGTTTTTCTTCCAAGGAGCAAGCAGCTTTTAATTTCAGGGCTGCAGTCACTGTCGATAGTGATTTTGGACCCCAAGAAAATAGTCTGTCACTATACCAAGTGAAAATTTCGTGCAAAGATGGGCACAATAAAAGTACAGAAACTGTATGGACCTAAGTAGAAGATATTAGGAAGAGGTGGCAAGAATACACAGAAGAACTGTACAAAAAAGATCTTCACAACCCAGATAACCACAATGGTGTGATCACTCACCTAGAGCCAGACATTCTGCACTGTGAAGTCAAGTGGGCCTTACAAAGCATCACTGCAAACAAAGCTAGTTGGAGGTGATGGAATTTCAGTTGAGCTATTTCAAATCCTAAAAGATGAGGCCTTGAAAGTGTTGCACTCAATATGCCAGCAAATTTGGAAAACTCAGCAGTGGTCACAGGACTGGAAAAGGTCAGTTTTTATTCCAATCCCAAAGAAAGGCAAAGCCAAAGAATGCTCAAACTACCACACAATTGCACTCATCTTACACACTAGCAAAGTAATGCTCAAAATTCTCCAAGTGAGGCTTCAACAGTACAGGAACTGAGAACTTCCATATGTTCAAGCTGGATTTAGAAAAGACAGAGAGAGGAACTAGAGATCAAATTGACAACATCCATTGGATCATTGAAAAAGGAAGAGAATTCCAGAAAAACATCTACTTCTGCTTTATTGACAAAGCCTTTGACTATGTGAATCACAACAAACTGTGCTTCACAGTTTTCACTCTCTTCAAGAGATGGGAATGCTAGACCACTTTACCTGCCTCCTGAGAAATCTATATGCAGGTCAAGAAGCAACAGTTAGAACTGAACGTGGAACAACGGACTGGTTCCAAACTGGGAAAAGAGTACTTCAAGGCTATATATTGTCACCCTGCTTATTTGACTTATATGCAGAATACATCATGCAAAATGCCAGGCTGGATGAAGCACAAGCTGGAATCAAGATTGCTGGGAGAAGTATCAGTAAACTCAGATAGGCAGATGACACCACCCTAATGGCAGAATGCGAAGAGGAACTAAAGAGCCTCCTGATGAAAGTGAAAGAGGAGAGTGAAAAAGCTAGCTTAAAAACTCCACATTAAAAAACTAAGATCATGGTATCCGGTCCCATCACTTTATGGCAAATAGATAGGGAAACAATGGAAACAGTGACAGACTTTTCCAGTATACTTGGAATAATCGCTAAGTGGGCCACATTCTAGGCCATTAAGAAAAATTACATTTAAAAGGATCCAAACTATAAAAAGTGTGTTTTCTGACAATGGAGTTAAGTTAGAAAAAAACTGCAGTTGTCTAGAAAATCCCCAAATATCCGAAACTAAATAACACATGAGTCAAGACAAAAGTCAAAAGGGAGACCCCAAAGGCCCAGAGAGAGTCAGGGCACACAGCAGGCTCCTGACACCACAGCACCCCGGCTCTGACTGCAGGCTGCTGGTGGCGAGGAGCAGGACAGGCCCAGGACAGGCCTGGAGGGGCCGAGACGGGGGAGGGCCTCCTACGTGTGGGCTCTGCGGCAACCTCCTCTACCAAGTGCCACGTGGTATCTCATCAAGCTCCATTACTGGTTTACAATATTCTAGTTCTACAGGGAACTGAGGATCCTGAGAGGTTGAGTGGCTGGGTCTGCTCCTGTGATCCATAACCTAAAAGTTTTGATCCTGGCCTGAGATATTTCAGCAAGCACACGTAGGAGGGCGTGCCAAGGAGAAAGGCTTGCGCTTTACACAGGGACGCCTGTGCGCCCCGCACCGCAGCCTTCCCACACACTATTTTGATTACAAAGCAAAAGCCAAGAGCTTGTCAAGGCAGGATCCTCTGAAGAGGACATGTAAGATAAATACTCTTTATTTCTTTAAAACAGTCTATAGACTTTCTGTTCATTCCAGCTGCTGTTTTTTCTACCATGGTCAAAATCTGTAAGATTTTCCGCTATTACTTTAAATTAATCAACCAAATCATTTAGGGGAGCCAAAGGCTCTGGTGTAAAACTGTGGAAAATTCTTTAAGAGATCAGACCTTACCTGCCTCCTAAGAAACCTATATGCAGGTCCAGAAGCAACAGAACTGGACAAGGAACAACAGACTGGTTCCAAATTGGGAAAGGAGTACGTCAAGGCTGTATACTGTCACCCTGCTTATTTAACTTACATGCAGAGTGTATCATGTGAAATTCTGGGTTGGATAAAGCACAAGCTGGAATCAAGATTGCCGGGAAAAATATCAGTCATCTCAGATATACAGATGATACAACCCTTATGGCAGAAAGCAAAGAGGAACTAAAGAGACTCTTGATGAAAGTGAAAGAGAACAATGAAAAAGCTGGCTTACAACTCAGTATTCAAAAAGCTAAGATCATGACATCTGGCCCCATCACTTCATGGCAAAAAGATGGGGAGACAATGGAAACAGTGAGAGACTTTACTTTCTTGGGCTCCAAAATCACTGCAGGTGCTGACTGCAGCCATGAAGTTAAAAGACTCTTGCTCCTTGGAAGCAAAGCTCTGACAAGCCTAGACAGAGTATTACAAAGCAGAAACAAATAGACAAAGTAATAAAATTAAAACACAAAAAGCAGAGATGTCACTGTTCCGACAAAGGTCTGCATAGTCAAAGCTATGATTTTTTCAGTAGTCATGTACGGATGTAAGAGTTGGACCATAAGGAAGGCTGAGCGCCAAAGAATTGATGCTTTTGATCTGTGGTGCTGGAGAAGACTCTTCAGAGTCCTTTGGACAACAAGGAGATCTAACCAGTCAATCCTAAAGGAAATCAACCCTGAATATTCATTGGAATGACTGAGGCTGAAGCTGAAGCTCCAACACTTTGGCCATATGATGTGAAGAGCCCACTCACTGGAAAAGACCCTGATGCTGGGAAAGACTGAGGGCAGGAGAAGGGGGTCAAAAGAGGATGAGATGGTTGGATGGCATCACTGACTTGAGTCTGAGCAAACTCCGGGAGAGAGTGAAGAACAGAGAAGCGTGGCATGCTGTATGTAGTCCATGGGGTTGCAAAGAGTCAGACATGAGTGAGCAACTGAACAATAACTTGTGTCAAAGCCGGTACAGCCGAGGTGACAGCAGATGACTGGGGTCCCGCGTAAACGGGACTGGCCTGCCACCTGTTCCCTCTGCCTGGACGTTTCTCCTGTAACCTGTGCCCCTTCCCACTCCTCCCAATAGCTTCTCTTGGTTTGGCCCAGGAGTCTCCTGGTCTGCTAACGCCCCCCAGGCTGGGTGAGGCGCCCTTCTTACTGCTCCCCCACCCCTCACCCAGTGCCACCCCATCATGACAGTCACCACCTGGAATTGCAGTTGTTTCTTTAATAGGGCCTCTCTCTGATGATCCTGAGCTCCTCAAGGGCAGATCCCAGCATGGCCCTTCTCTCCTGATTCTCAGTGGGCCCTACAGAGCCCACTATCCACGGAAGTTCAGTGAGTGGTTGTGAACTGAATGCAAAGACCCAGCCCAGTTCCTGATGTCTGAGCCTCCGTCACCATGAAAGCTAAGTGCAGCGAGGTGCACTATGTCCTCTGGTTCCCACAAGGTCCAGGCTGGTCAGGGCATCACCCAGGGAGTCCCCAGGCGAAACGCTAAAGAAGTGAGTCTGGACACAGAGTCTCCAGGCTGATGCCTGTCGAGGACCTCAGGCAGATGCACAGCGGGCTAGGGATGGCAGAGGAGCCCCGTGAGCATCCTCTCACTCACTGTGAGCTTCTTCTGCCCCCTGGCGGCCACTGTGGGAAAGACAACAGCTGCCATACCCTTCAGGCAACAAAGGGAGCCGAGATGAGGACTCTGACTGAGCTCCTGAATCCTGGGAGGAACCAGCCAGGTCTTTCAGGGCCATGGGATTAGGCAGGTGAGTGACTGAGCAAGGGGACAGGTGTGGACACAGGGTCTGCCCACTCCCTCTCTCACCACGGACACCAACCTGTGTCTAACCTGGGCAGACACAGTGCTTAGGCGCTCAGCGGGCCTTGGGAACATGAGGTGAACGACAAAGGTGCCGGGGTGAGTTCTGGGCAGTGCAGCTGTTTGTTAGAGCAGAGCTGACAAGCCCACTGCTTAAGCTGCTCAACCAACTAACTGCCCAGGCAGGCTGCTCTGGCATGGCTGAGCCTGTAACCGCTTTCCAACCACGGCCCAGGACCTCCCAGGTGGATGTTCAGAATTGCTCAGGAAGGAACGAGTCCCTACATGTGCCGCGAGGTCATGAGCCCGCGAAAGGAAAAGAGGGGCAGGGCAGCTTTTAAATAAGAACGAGCATGAAACTCCATTCAAGAAAGCCAACTCAGGGGGCCAGATTTCAATTTTAGAGAAGAGAGACATGACGAAGCAATCTGTAACAAGCAAGTACCAAAAGGACAGGGAGGGCAGGAGAGCAAACCCAGAGGGACAGACATGTCCCCCCCCCTCCCCCCCGACCCCCCGCCACGTCAACTCTCCCTCCATCACCCCTCGCACTCCGCCTGCAGAGCCTCAAGGGAGGAATTCAGACCGCGCCTCCCCCGCCCCACCCGCTTGCAGGTCGTGAGGAGTCAGCCCCACCCCCGGAGGCCTATGCGGGTCTGGGTTACGGACTCTGAAGTGCATTTAAAAATGTTTCCTGGGTATTTCTAAAGTGCAACCAAAATTGAGGACGATGGTCCCAGCCAGTCAATGTCACATGCTTAGGATTTCTTAGTTTATGAACTGGTGTCTGCTACCAAGGTTCCCAACCCAACCACCCAACTGACACAAAGGCTGGGAGTCTCTTTTGACCTATCTGAAGTGAGACGCTGAATGCCCTAAGCTCAAAACTGGAAGCAGAGATCGTGGTCACCAACTCCCTTGATGACTCACTCTTGCTCTCCATGACTCTGTTAAAATACAATCCTTAACCTGAGTCACACATCTGTATTCCTTTCAGTTTCACCTACCGACCTATCCCAAGGTCTGTCTGCAACTGACCCAGGAACGGCCTTCAGACATTACGAGACAGTTCTCAGGCCCTTCCATCCCCACTGGTCAAGCCCAGCTGCGCTGCCTGCTCTGCCTGACACAGGATGGTGAGTTTTTCCACCGTGGTTTTCCTCCATCCTTCTCAGAATAGTCCAGGGAAGGGCTGTCCAGGCATCCTGCTGGCAGGGAGCCGGCCTCACCTTACACTGATCCAGCGGCGTGTCCTCAGCCTCCTGGAAGACCACGCTGAAGGAGATACTCTTGGGGTCGGAGGAGAAGACCCAGCTGATGGTAAGGCCTGCCTCGGCCACGGTGATGGGGATGAGGCTGTAGGTACTGGACCTCACGAACAGTTCCCTGCTGCCCTCCCCGAAGTTGGTGATCTCTTCCACCGTGAGGGGTAATTTTATCCTGAAAGATGAATGCAGAGAGGGGCTGAAACACAGTGGGGTAAGTGCTTGAGTCCACTGGCCATGTTGCCTGTAACTCAGAGGTGACTAGAGACAGCTAGAGGCTGCTGAAGGGTGGCCAAGCCTTTGCTCACCATGACTGACAGGCTTAATCGTGGGAGAAACCCTGATGTGCAGCCAGGCCATCAGCTGTTTCCTGAGCACTCAACCGTTAACAGGTACCTGGCATCACACTGGGGAGGCACTGGGGACACACAGTGAAAATTACAGATGACCAGCCTTATCTTTAAGGAGCTGGTGTGGTCCCTGCGAGCTGGCGGGAACCAAGAGACGTGGGGGCCGCTCTGAGCCCCTCAAGGGCAGGAAGCGTGTGCCGAGGCCTCAGCTTCCACAGCTCTCCTGCGGCTGCCCTCTGCCTGGGGTCCACTCTCTCTTTCTCCTTCCAGTTCTTCGCGCCCCTGCTTTTACCTGCTTCGTACCCGCAGAATGCATACCCATGGTCTGAAACTTCCTGTCCTTTCTGTCCGTGATCTCTCTTTTCAGCAGAAATCCGGGACCTGCCATGCATTTCTTAAATGCAAATGCCCTAGACCTGCAGGGTAGGATGAGGGCCCTGGGGAGAGAGGCTTCTGGGGGCCGTGTCCCTATTCTCTCATTAGATGGATTAACAGCCAGTTCCAAAAGCTTAAAGGTTTGGGGACAGTGAGGTCCTCGGCTGGACAGAGGGCATGGTGCTGGTTCCTGCCACAGGGCTCAGCCTCAGCTGCAGCCAGGGACGACCACCCCTGCCTCTGGCTGGGGTGAGAATTACATCAGAGGATAAACCTGCCTGGAAGGGCAAAGTCTCCCTCATTAAGGGCTGTGCCCCCTGCGGCTCTGCAAATCCAGAGGCAGCAGGTGAATCAAGGCCACAAAGGTGGGGCCTCCAGAGAGGAGCTGCAGGTCGGGAGCCTGTGGCCTGGCTCTTCTCTCCTCAACCATGAAAGGACTGACTCTGCTCGCCAGCTTCAGGTTTGTTCTTGTCTACACATGAGGAAGCTAAGATTCAAAGAGACTCAGAAAGACTCTGCTTAGGTCCATACAGGTCT
This sequence comes from Madoqua kirkii, assembly GCA_006408675.1. Taxonomy (NCBI): domain Eukaryota; kingdom Metazoa; phylum Chordata; class Mammalia; order Artiodactyla; family Bovidae; genus Madoqua; species Madoqua kirkii. The sequence continues at coordinate 26,662 of SJYC01012041.1, read as the reverse complement.
GAGCCAAAGCCACTGCCTTTCCACTATACCAGCCTGCCCTTTGTGAAGAAAAATACTACTGCCCCTTTAACACAGGGGTGGAAACCAAAATTCAGGGAGAGTGGGTAACTTGCCTAAGACTGCACAGGGGTGCAACGGGTAGCGGTAAAGGTTCCAAAGGTGTAGAGGTGGCTGGGAATACTGGCCAAGCTTTGCGGATGAGAAGACTAACTGATGATTAAAAATCCGAAATACTCTAAAGAACAGCTCTGATACAGCTTTCACGTGTGAAAAATTTAATTCCATGGACCATTTTTCCATGTGTTAAATTAGCTTTTTGGCTGATTATAGTTAAAAACGTAAAATTCTGAAAGATAGGAATACCAGACCACCTGACCTGCCTCTTGAGAAATCTGTATGCAGGTCAGGAAGCAACAGTTAAAACTAGACATGGAATAACAGACTGGCTCCAAATAGGAAAAGGAGTACGTCAAGGCTGTACTCTCACACGCAAGTAATGCTCAAAATTCTCCAAGCCAGGCTTCAGGAATACGTGAACCGAGAACTTCCAGATGTTCAAGCTGGTTTTCAAAAAGGCAGAGAAACCAGAGATCAAATTGCCAACATCTGCTGGATCATGGAAAAAGCAAGAGAGTTCCAGAAAAACATCTATTTCTGCTTTATTGACTACGCCAAAGCCTTTGACTATGTGGATCACAATAAATTGTGGAAAATTCTGAAAGAGATGGGAATACCAGACCACTTGACCTGCCTCTTGGGAAACCTATGTGCAGGTCAGGAAGCAACAGTTAGAACTGGACATGGAACAACAGTCTGGTTCCGAATAGGAAAAGGAGTATGTCAAGGCTGTATATTGTCACCCTGCTTATTTAACTTATATGCAGAGTACATCATGAGAAACACTGGGCTGGAAGAAGTACAAGCTGGAATCAAGATTGCCGGGAGAAATATTAATAACCTCAGATATGCAGATGACACCACCCTTATGGCAGAAAGTGAAGAGGAACTAAAAAGCCTCTTGATGAAAGTGAAATTGGAGACTGAAAAAGTTGGCTTAAAGCTCAACATTCAGAAGACGAAGATCATGGCATCTGATCCCATCACTTCATGAGAAATAGTGGAAACAGTGTCAGACTTTATTTTGGGGGGCTCCAAAATCACTGCAGATGGTGACTGCAGCCATGAAATTAAAAGACGCTTACTCCTTGGAAGAAAAGTTATGAGCAACCTAGATTGCATATTAAAAAGCAGAGACATTACTTTGCCGACTAAGGTCTGTCTAGTTAGGCTATGGTTTTTCCTGTGGTCATGTATGGATGTGAGAGTTGGACTGTGAAGAAAGCTGAGCACTGAAGAATTGATGCTTTTGAACTGTGGTGTTGGAAAAGACTCTTGGGAGTCCCTTGGACTGCAAGGAGATCCAACCAGTCCATTCTGAAGGAGATCAGCCCTGCGATTTCTTTGGAGGGAATGATGCTAAACCTGAAACTCCAGTACTTTGGCCACCTCACGCGAAGAGTTGACTCATTGGAAAAGCCTCTGATGCTGGGAGGGATTGGGGGCAGGAGGAGAAGGGGACGACAGAAGATGAGATGGCTGGATGGCATCACAGACTCAATGGACATGAGTCTGAGTGAACTCCGGGGGTTGGTGATGGACAGGGAGGCCTGGCGTGCTGTGATTCATGGGGTCACAAAGAGTTGGACACGACTGAGTGACTGAACTGAACTGAAGGCTGTATATTGTCACCCTGCTTATTTAACTTATATGCAGAGCACATCATGAGAAAGCACAAGCTAGAATCAAGATTACTGGGAGAGATATCAATAACCTTGAACTAAAGAGCCTCTTGATAAAAGTGAAAGAAGAGAGTGAAAAAGTTGGCTTAAAGCTCAGCATTCAGAAAACAAAGATCATGGCATCTGGTCCCATCACTTCATGGCAAATAGATGGAGAAACTGTGGAAACAGTGGCAGTCTTTATTTTTGGGGGCTCAAAAATCACTGCAGATGGTGACTGCAGCCATCAAGTTAAAAGATGCTTACTCCTTGGAAGAAAAGTTATAACCACCCTAGACAGTGTATTAAAAAGCAGAGACATTACTTGCCAACAAAAGTCCTTCTAGTCAAAGCTATGGTTTTTCCAGTAGTCACATATGGATGTGAGAGTTGGACTGTAAAGAAAGTTGAGTGCCAAAGAATTGGTGCTTTTGAACTGTGGTGTTGAAGAAGACTCTTGAGAGTTCCTTGGATCTCAAGGAGATCCAACCAGTCCATCCTAAAGGAATCAGTCCTGAATATTCATTGGAAGGACTGATGCTGAAGCTGAAACTCCAGTACTTTGGCCACCTGATGCGAAGAGCTGACTCATTTGAAAAGACCCTGATGGTGGGAATGATTGAGGGCAGGAGGAGAAGGGGCCGACAGAGGACAGAGGATGAGATGGTTGGATGGCATCACCGACTCAATGGACATGAATTTGAGTAGACTCCGGGAGTTGGTGATGGGACAGGGAGGCCTGGCGTGCTGCAGTCCATGGGGTCTCAGTGTCAGACACAACTGAGCGACTGAACCAAACTGATAGTCAGAAAAAAAAAAGGTCTTGTCCAATATTAACAGTTTTCAAGAATCTGAGAGTACGCAGAGGGGTATATTGTGGAAAAGAGGTCTCATAACCTGGAGATCTTGTTGCACCACTCACTCTGACAGGATGCCCCACCGATGCTGGGTCATTTCATTATTTTTCGTTCCAGAATTCTGTCCTTGCACCCAGTGACCTGGATTGTGCCCTTAATCTTTTTTCACTTTCTAGACCTCACCTGCTCAGTGAGAGGACAATACTCAGTCTTGCCAAGGGAGATGCTAATGAGAAGATAGTAAGGGTTTACCATCTCTGCTCAAATGTAATCTTAAAAAAGTCTGTTGTCTACAGACTTTCCCAGCATCAATTTGTACTCACATTACAAACGTAAATTCTACTGGTCTCCCTACTTCTGTCCCTGCAGAGTCATTCTTCACATGGCAACAGGAGTGACCCTGTTTCTAACGTAAGTTAGGTTAAGTCATGCTTCTAACCCAAATCTAATTTAAAGCTCCTATTTCCCTCAGATTAAAAGTCCTTACGATGGCCCAGAAGGCCTGGTGTGACGTGGGCCCTGTCTCCTCCTCACCCAGTCTCTCTCCTGCTTTCTGCTCCAGCCCTTCCTGGATTCCTTGAATATACACCAGACACCATCCTGCCTCCGGGTCTGTGCACCGACTGTCCCCTCCGCCTGAATGGTGTTCCGTCACATTTCTGCATGGCAACTCCTTCAAGTCTTACCTTCTTAGTGTTCTCTATTTACAATAGAGGGTCCTTTTCTTTTCCCCAGTAAGCACCACCTTGTAATATACACAGGGCACAGAAGTGCAGGAAGAATGGCTACGAGAGGACAGGGAAGCCTTCCAGGGTGATGGGACTGGTCTATATCACACTCTGGTCACATGGAGGGGGGGGTCATTTTTCTTTTCTGGTCAAGGTTTCCTCTTTGGCAGAACAGGGAGTGGAGCTGGATGGGCACAGGGGCCTGAGGCCATATAAGCCTCTGGCCCAGCAGGACGTGTGGGCTGCCAGACAATCAGTGACTACACCGTATCATCTGTCTAAATCCAAGCACTGTGCACTATAAACGGGAAATCTTACTGTATATAAATCTTACCAAAAAAACGAAGAAGAAAAGGAAAAAGAAAAAGCAGCGCACAACTGAAAGCCGTGTGGGTGCCCAGTCCAAACAGGGGTGCTTTCTGGGGGGCGTGGAAAGGCCAGGCCTCCTCTGGCGCTCCTCCTCTCCTCCCCAGTTGTGACCTCCAGCGCCCGCCAGCCCAGCAAGGCCAGCTAGGGCCCATGACTTACATCAGTTCTCCCGACTTCAGCAAGCAGATTTCAGAATCCTGCCCCACGGGCATGTCTTCAGCATCCTCAGGGGTGAGCGAGGTGGACGTGGTGTCCCTGAAATGTCACAAAAACAGCCAGCTAGCTGTCAGCACGTAGGCCCGCAGTGTTGCTGGAGGCCAGTAGCCATCCCCAGAACACACGGGGAGCCCTTCTGATCACGCACGCCGGGACAGAGCCCGCAGACCCTGTGTCTGGGGAGCCACGGGGGCCAGGCTAGGGTGGGCAGGACGGCGAGGTGCAGGGGGGACAGCAGGGCTGCAGTGACCTCCCCAGCGTCCGCCCGGCACAAATGGGCCACCCTCCTCTCCCACACCAGCAGAGTTACAGCCGTGGGGTGAGTGCCCAGCACCACGGATACCAACTTCACAGCACCTGTCCCTGGCTCCACGAGCCTGCTCTGGCCTTTCCCCGAGGAATACGGACAGGGTGAAGGGGCAAGAAATGGCACGGGCCGAGAGGGAGGTGGGGGGGCCCCCTTGTACACTGGGGGCAGTCCCACGCCACATCTCCTCTTCCCTCCCATCATGGTCTGCTGTCTGGAGAACCAGCTGCCAGAGCGCCTGGCAGGAAAGCGGTTCCCAAAGTGTGCTCTGTGGAACACCAGTGCCTGGGGAGGGGAACCCCATACTCTTTCTCCGAAACTCATGGCGTTCTTAAATAGTAAATTCAAGTCTCTGAAATGTCCTGCAGTAAAGGCACCTCCTAAATTTTAAATTTAGTGTTGCCACGGAACGTTTTTAAACCCTACTGAGTTGCCGCTCCTTGGCACTTACTGGTTAAGATGTCAGTGGCCACAGGTCACTGATGGGGACAGAGAGGCCTCACTGGCTCTCCCGCAGCTCTGGAGGCAGGAATGTCTGTGCAGCATGCAGTGCACTGCAGTAACCACGACACGCTGGGAGTTTGGGGGGTGCCCGGTGCCTCCCCCAGGGGCTGACAAACGCTCCCACCCACCATGCTCCTGCACGCATACTCATCCCCGCCCCGGTCACAGCCCCAGTCACACTGGGTCTTGCCCGTCTGCAGGGATCTCATCTCCCCCTGGCCCACAAGATCTTGCAAACAGGGGCTGCAGCGGGACTGTCCCTGCTCCAAAGGACAGGCCACGGCTGTCTGCAGGCATCAAAGCACGCCCATGATACTTGCGAAGAAATACACACGGGGGAGTGAATCGTCAATGTGTAAATTCAGGATGAGAGGGCAGAGAGAAAGCTGATGAAGTCAAGAGAAGAATCGGGACAGATCTCGAAGGAGGAAGTCTTCGAGTGGTTCATGGGGTGGCGGGCGCTGGGTTGGCAGAGTCACACCTAAGGCCAACCCGCAGCCCCTTCACCTTGAACGGGATCCTTTCACATGAAGCAGACTACAGCCTGCCAACTTACACAGCCTCTCTCTCTGGAGGACACCCCAGCACAAGAGGGGCCTCTCCTCTCAGAAGACCTCTGTGCAAGAGACCTGGCTTCCTTCAGACAGCTGGACGCCACACCTGCCCCCATGGGGCTGGGCCGCTGCTCGCCCCACCATACAGCCCTACTCCCCTCCTCGCTCTTGTCTACTGCTGGGGGGCCGAGCCCACTGACGCGGCAGGCTGCCCGGGGCGCTGCTGTGAGGGTGCAGGTGGTGGCTGGCATAGAGGGGGGCTCCAGGGCTCCCGAGATAATCAGATAGCCACTAGTGCCCAGGTGTCTGGCCAGGGATGTCTGTGCAGTCTCCATCAGCCCATGACAAGTGGGAGAGCCTGTCTGCAGACACCCTGCCCTCGAGTCTGAGCGCCTTGAGGTCCGAGCAGTGGGCGCCCTCTGGCTGGGGCGTGGAGTGGATCCAGAGGGAGTATGGCTTATGTGTGTGTGTGAGAGAAGGGGGCACGCAGGTGGAAGGGGTGGGCATCACTCAAACTGGCTCCAGGCTTGGCTTTATGAGCAACTCTGACTCTGGGTGAGCTACTTCCTTCTCTGTGTTTTCCTCTCTGAAAGGGAGGAGATGGAACCAGCTGGACCCCAGTTCTGCTGGCTTACAAAGGCTGTAAGTTTCAAAGGACTTGGAGGAGGCATTCCGCTGGCCGGGAGGAGCCGGGCTCGCCCTGGCGGGCACTGTTTCCAGAGAAAATGCAGCAAGAACATGTCCCGAAGTGTCTGCTGCCACCAAGGGCAAGCCTGTCACTCCTCTTCCTCTTCGGCCCAGCTCACCTCTGACTTCCTCCCTGTCCAGCATCTCCTTCTTGCTCACCTCTCAACCACTGGCTTCCAGATTCCCACACTGCCATCACAGAATGTTAGTGCGAGAAGGAGCTCAAAGAATCATCCAGTCCAGCCTCCACTTAATAGCTGGGGAAGCAGGGGGACAGGGGAGAGGAGTCGGGAGTCCCAGGGCCAGTCAGCCTGTCTCGTTTCATTTGCTCTCAACCTTGTCCAAAGTGCAAGTACCATAAATGAGAGAGGTAAATAACATGCAAAACGAAGGCTGAAAATTGTCTTTCATTCTCTCAGTTTTCCTGCATTAAGAATAAAAGACATCAGAGGACTTCCCCGAGGGGCTAAGACTTCACCTTCTGATGCAGGAGGCACAGGTTCAATCCCTAATTGGGGAACTAAGATCCCACATGCATGTGGTAACGGTGCTAGAGAAAAATCTGAATCCCCCGATGCAGAAGGGCAGTGACAACAACTGATCACACTTTGCACCATGTATAAGAGATTAACTCAGAAATGGATCACAGACCTAAATGTAAAAGCGAGAAAAGAATTTTTAGAAAAGAAAAAGGCAAATGGTTAAAAAAATACTAATAAGTGAATAAATAAAAGATGCTGGGATGTCCCCGGCGGCCCAGTGGTCGCGACTCTCTGCTCCCACTGTAGGAGGCGCTGCAATCCCTGGGTGGGAACCAAGATCCCACAAGCCATGGGGTGCGAGACAACCTGATTACCTGCAAGTATTAGCAGAGTAGGTCCCGGCCCTCGCCAGTCCCGGCTGCGGCCCCGCCCGTGCTGGGGAGCTCTGTGAAGGCGGGGGTGGGGTAGGTGAGGGAGGGGCAGTGTGCATGGGTGGGTGATGCAGTCTCAGAGGCGATGCTTAGGGACACAGACTTTCCTTTCAATGGCTCTTCAAACTGGGTTACAACCCAATCAGTGAGTTGTGAATCAGCTGAGTAAATTATGATGCATATTAAAAATAAAATAGAAAATGTCAACACATTTTTGCATCACATTGCATGTGGTAAGGATAAGCATTATCGTTTTTAAGAGGCTCTTGTTTGACTTTATGTCTACACAGACACACACCTGGGTAGTCATGTAAATTTCTGCCTGTGGGACGCAGTAGAAAATGTTCAAGCAACTCTGCTGGAAGATGTCAAGGGATTTTGAAGTTTGCGGACAGGGAACAAACGCAAAGCCACTAGGGGGCACCCTCTCTCCTTCTGTTGCCACTGAGATGTTTTAGAAAACCTCACTGTCCACAGGTGACTTTCCTCCTCCCCTTGCTCTGGCCGTGGGAGCCGACTACTAGCTATGGTGGCCTCTTGTGGCTGATGGCACGTCACCCCGTCCTGTCCATCTGGGTTTCCGTCCCTGAGCCTGCGGTCAGTCGAGAGGAATCTGTACTGAGGCACGTATATCTGTCACCTTGCCTCCTAGGGGTGGTCATCTTGGCCACCCCTGCCACATTTGGCCTGGGCACCTGCCCTGCACACAGCCAACGTGGTTTCCTGTCCCTAATGTCCTCAAGGACATGAGCAAGGCCCCCTCCACTGCAGAAGCAAGCAAGAATGAACTGGTGACCACAGGCAAGGACGCTGAGGATGTCTCCAGCAAGGTGGTCCAGGGTCCAGGCCTGCCTGGATGAGGGGTCACAGTGAGGCTCTCTCCAGCTCAGTATCTGCAGCTGGAATCACAAATCAAAACGCCTCAGCCACTTGCTTCTTTAACTTCAATCCTGCCAATTGCCCGAGGAGCAGACTCCTGGCCGTTCAGGTTGTCTGAGGAAGGCATGGAGCCTAGAGAGCCTCCTGGCCTGAGTGTCCTGCTGACAGCCTTCTTCAGAGGCCCACCTGCCCCTCCGCCAGGCCAGGCCAGCAGTTAGGAGTGCTGCTCTGCCTGTCCCACGGGGCCTCCGGCGAGCTGCAGAGGTCTCTGCTTTCCAACTGCTCTGCCCATAGAGTACAGTACAGTACCACTGGCCTCACGTGGCCACTTAAATTCATCAGAATTAAAGCAAATCGCAAAGCTTGGCTCCATGGTTTCAGTGGCCGCACTCCAAGTGCCTGATACCTACGCTTGCCTGTTGGACATGTGAACACAGGGCACGCCCAGCATTCCAGAAGGCTCTGCTGAACAGCTCGGGTCTGGAAGGAGAGGCTAAGCCACATGGTGGGCCACATTCACTGTGGGGCTTGGACGCATCTTTTTGCTTGACTTTTTTTTTTTTTTAAACTGAACACTGGAGGAAATTTTATTAATGAAGGAAAGGCCAGGAGTTAAGGCTCAGACAGAAGTTACCTCCTAGCGTGGCTCATTCTTACCAGTTTTTCTTTTGGTTTTGGCTTCCTTTTTACTGAAAAACCAAGTGAAGAAGGGCGCTTCTGGTTCTGATGTCTGATTACTTGGTAACTATGCAGACCCACATCCCTGTCCTCACCACTGACCCGCCGCCTGGTGCCCTCTGGGTAGGCTGCTTTCCTGAGGGTCTTTCCACTCATCTTCCACAGCCCCCACCACCCACCACCGCCTGGCAGTTACTCCTCTCCCAGCAGCCACTGCCCCATCCCTGGCCCAGAGCTGCTGCTGGAACCGGGGATCTGGCTCCAGAATGTCAGGCGTTCAGAAAAAGGGAGTGGGTCGAGTCTGACCCCCAGGAGAGCCTGTGGTGGGCACAGCTGCCACAGCCCTTTCATTCTTCCCTGATTCTGCTCAGGAACTGTTTGCATGATCTGGGGGAAAACCCAAGACATATGATTGGGTACTTGCCGTCAAGAAGTTCACTTTTGTTTCAAAGACAAGCAACCAACACTCCAAATTGGAAGACAACAGAAATAAAATCCTGGCCCTCAAACTGGGAGGGGCTCTAACTTAGTTGTGAGTTTTCCACTGGAGAACTCGCCAATGGAGACTGTTCACGACAAGTACAGTCACGCTCTCTGAGATACACATCTCTCCTCCCTCCCAGGCACGGGCGCGGTCAGAGGGCACCGGGCTGCTCCTCCCCAGGGAGGACGCGTTGAGGGGGACAAGCACAGCCAGGTCAGTGTGTTTGACCAGGTTCAGGCCCTTCTGTCATCACCCTGTGAACTGGGCCTAAGTGACACGGTTGTTGCTGGGAGGAACTCCTCTCTCAAAGCTCCAAGACTCCAAAATGTGAGGCTGGCTCCCTGTGAAAGGATGTCTTGTTGAGAGAGACAGGTCCTTCAGGATTTGGTTCAGCCTGTTCACTGGTGACCCTAGCCGTGAGAAGCAGGGCGGGGAGCACCACCAGAGTGGAGTGGGTTTAGGAGGCAGGGTGACATCAGGCCCTCTGGCAGACCCATCTCTAGAAGCCACCTGGCCCACTGGCCTGGCGATGACAAACAGCCGGCCTTGCATCCTGGCAGTGGCGGTTACTGGCTGTGAGTCTGTGAGGGCTGCTCTCTGGCTACGGTCCTCTGTATTCCCACCTATAAAATGGGATAATACCCACTTGCAGGGCTGCTATGGGGATCAGGGCTGTTATGTATGTTGGAGGGGCACACACACAGAACCCAGGTCAGAACATCAACTTTGCCTTGGTTCAGACCCAAACTGCTCCAAGGGAACATAATGACTAGTGGATGGAATAACTTAGGGTATAAATGCCACCGTCTTCAGTGGGTTACCAGCGCCAGACCTGCACATGGCTCCCCTTTGGTTTACAAATTAAAACCCTCTCAGATCCTGGTAAACGGGTAAGACTCCAGCCAGGACGTGGGGGCTGTGCAGCATCGGAGCCACTGCTTTGTCTCTCTGACCCCCAAATTACACGGCGCAGGCTGGGTCATGTGGATTCTGACCTGCAAGATGGGGAAGGGCTGGGTCTCCTAACATCACCAACTGAGGACTCTTCACAGTCACTCAGCGGAAACCCGGACCACATCAGAGACAAAGGCAGGCCTTGCTGCTGTGAGCAACCTCATCTGGTTAGCAAACTGAAAGAGCAGCTCTATCGGTGAGTCATTTACCTTTTCTTTAGAGTTAAAAGAGGGGCTAACCCCACATTTTGGGGGGATTCTCAGAGACCTGCCCCAGCGTGGTACAGTCAAGTGCCCGGGTTTTCAAGCTCATCTGCTCTTGGCTCAAACTCCAGCTCAGCCACTTGCTGCTGGAGGGCTAGAGCAGAGGACTGTGACTTAACCTGTTTCTGTAATATGACACTGGCAACAGGATGTGCCCACAGCGTGGGAGACCCGGGTTCAGTCCCTGGGTTGGGAAGATCCTCTGGAGAAGGAAATGGCTACCCACTCCAGTATTCTTGCCTGGAGCATCCCATGGACGGAGGAGCCGGGTAGGCTACAGTCCAGGGGGTTGCAAAGAGTTGGACACGACTGAGAGACTAAACTAAAAACTAAACATGCTGCTGATAGGAATGGCAGAATCACACCTTCCCTAGGAGATAAGGAGACGCTAGCTACCCGTGTTTGTTCACTGACTAATCTCTTTTTCCCTTTTTTTCTCATTTCTTTCCCTTTTTATAGGACTGTTGTTAGCTTATGGTTTACTTTCTTTTCTCCATGTACATCAATACACAACTGTAATAGCTTTTGAAAATACAGAAAATTTTAAATGAGGAAGGGAAATAAGTCACTACTAATTCTACCTGTCAGGGGTGAACTGGGGATAAAATGTAATTTTTGTTCATTTAAAAAAATTCTGTCAAAACCATAGAGTTTATTGTAGGTTCTTAAACAAGGTCCATAGAGTATGGAACAGGGGGATTTAGAGTTCATGAATCCCTGCAATTGCAGGCACGTATGTACATCATCACTGAGGGAAACGATGTGCAGCTTTTAGGAGACTCTCAAAGCGGTTTCTGATCAAAGCAGGTTGAGATCATGATCAATTTCACATGCACTTTGCCACCTGTTTGTTGTAACAGTAACAGCCAAATAGTATTTTGCGTATCTACTTTGTGCTTACATTGTTTCGAGCAACTTAAATGTATTTTGGGGGGGGGGCAGAAATTGGGAGACAGGGATTGACATATACACACTACTATATAGCTGTATAGCACAGGGATTCTACTCAGTACCCTGTAGTGGCCTATATGGGGAAAGAATCTAGAACAAAAGAGCAGACATGTGTATATGTGTAACTGATTCACTTTGCTGTACAGCTGAATCTAACACCACACAGTGAATCAACTATGCTCCAATAAAAACAATGTTTAACCGCTGTTTTCCAAAGTCAAGGGTGCTTCCTAAACATTTCAATCATATTCTATTTTATGCCTAGATTATACTTTCTTTCTTTATTATCACATATTTACTATTTCCAAAGTTGGATATATTATTATTTTGAAAATTTTCACAAATCAACCTAGGATTTTGGTTAGAGAAAATAAAGAAATGAGTACTTTTAACATTTCTAGAAGGGAAAGTAATTTTTAATATTCCATCTGCACACAACCGTGCATTCCCAATCTGTTAAATACTGCTTAAGTTTACCAACTGTTACAAATGAATTTGCATGGGTCCTCTGAGGAAACTGCAATGCCAGTGTCATGCATTTTTTACAGGGAAGAGTAAGTCAAGCGATAATGGAGATGTGACATTACTTTCAATGTCATGTTCTAAATGATCTAAATGATAAATGTTTTTGCCCCCATGTGAAGCAGTAACACAGACACACGATCGCTGGACCCAACTTAACCTCCAGCCCAGAGACGGTGGGGCGCAACGCCTCCGGGCTGGCCTTTCACTTAGAGCCAAGGGTTTGTGGTCCAGGAGGAGGGACTTAGCACTAAGCAGTCCTAGCCCAAAGGCAAGGTCCTTTCCTGGAGCAGGAGGGTGCTTTGACCTCATGAGCAACCAAGGCGGAGCACTACGGTGGCCATCCCTTCTAGCCAGGACCCAGCATGGGGAAAAGCCGAGTCTCTGAGGAGGCCAAAAGGAGAAGTCCTCTCTCTTGCACCCTCTTATCCGGCCGGTTGATACTCTGCCTTTGCTGGATGAAGGCCTGCTCTTAGAGCTCTCCTTGAGATGCCAGTGGGTTCTGCCACTGGTCACTGCAGGAGGCCCTGCGTGCTGAGTGCCTGCGGGCCACTGACCTGAAGGGGCTGACCTGACCTCCCAAGGCTGATGCTGCCAAAGCTGCCCCTGCTCCCACACCTGACTACGTCACCCCTGGGGCTGGTCCGGGGTCCCCAGCAGGGTCACAGGCCCAGGGCAGGGTCCCAGGTGATGATCATCTTGAGGGCTAGGATCCCCAGGCAAGAAAGACAGCTATTTGGTCTCTGCTATAAGCAGCCCCACTGCAAGGCTGGCCATCGGCCCTGTTTGTGGCTGCCCATCCCCCTGACATCCCATTTCCATCAGCTCTTCCGTTTGTTAAAGGAGACCCCTCGGCCCTACACTAGTTGGTTGTAAAAGCTAGAGCAATGTTCACTTCTCAGGTAATTCACCCTGAAGAGATCCCTGAAGATCAAAGAGGCCCTGAGGGTGGAATATCATACACAGACAAGCAAGGGGAAAGCTGGGGTTGGGCGTGAGGAGAACCGCCCAGTTCCTGGGGCAGGAAGCCACTCAGCCAAAGCACTGGGCAGCCTGGGCTCTTCCCCGATCTGTCTCCCCATCACAGGAAGATGAGGCAGGATGAACAGGCCACCTGAGGCAGAAAGGGCCAAACTCCTCTTGCTTTCCAGGCCCATCAAGGTGGACCACTCTCTAAGGGGGATATTGCCATAGCTTCACAATTCCAGGTCCAGGGGTCAACCTCACAAAACATGGGGCACAGGCTGGGTGGGTACCTGCTGTGAGGCCCAGGCAGATGAAGACAGCCTCCCCACTGAAGACCAGCACAGTCCTTCCAAAAGGACACGGTCCCCATTTCACCATATGATGACCTCTGCTTCCAAGGCCATTCAGCACCGGATTTTCTGGAATGTGGGTGGGGTCCTGAGAACTTTACTGCAAGTTAAGGGTCCTTGGCTGAGCAGTTTCCTTTCAGAACAGGCTGTCCCCAGTATCCTGGGCTGTTACTCAGAAGAACAGTGGGAACGTTTAGAAGCTGACTATTTGCCCCCTACATGTGGGCAACAGGGCAGTGGGAAGACAGGAGGGGGATTCCTAGGAGGCAATAGTGGTAAAGAGCCCATCTGCTAATGCAGGAGACTTAAGAGGTGCAGGTTTGATCCCCACGTGGGGAAGATACCCTAGAGAAAGAAATGGCAACCCACTCTAGTATTCTTGCCTAGAGAATCCCATGGACAGAGGAGCCTGGTGGGCTACAGTCCCCGGGGTCACAAAGTGTCAGACGTGACTGAAGTGACTTAGCATACATACATGCACATGTGCCCCCTGAATGTGGGCAGTGGGACAGTGGGAAGACAGGAGGGGTCAGCCTCAACCCAAATGCATGTAATTCCTGTGGTCTGACTCCCAGGGGTCCAGCAGAACAGACGACATGGCTGAGTACAACTATGAAGACCTCGGGTTCTTCAATGGTTCCAACAACAGCAGCCAGGGGCACCAAGACTTCCTGCAGTTCAGCAAGTTCTTCCTGCCATGCGTGTACATAATGGTGTTCATCTGCGGCCTGGTGGGAAATTCCTTGGTGCTGGTCATCTGCGTCTTCTATCAGAAGCTGAAGAGCCTGACGGATGTGTTCCTGATGAACCTGTCCCTGGCTGACCTGGTATTTGTCTGCACTCTGCCCTTTTGGGCCTATGCAGGCATCTATGAGTGGGTCTTTGGCAGCGTCATGTGCAAAGCCCTGCTGGGCGTCTACACGCTGAACTTCTACACGTCCATGCTCATCCTCACCTGCATCACCGTGGACCGCTTCATCGAGGTGGTGCGGGCCACCAAGGCCTACAACCAGCAGGCCAAGCGCATGGCCTGGGGCAAGGCCATCTGCTCGTCCACCTGGGTGGTCTCCCTGCTGGTTTCCTTGCCGCAGATCATCTACGGCAATGTCCTTTACTACGACAAGACCATCTGTGGTTATCAAGAGGCGATTTCCACCATGGTGCTGGCCTTCCAGATGACCCTGGGCTTCTTCCTGCCACTGCTTGCCATGATCGTCTGCTACTCCGTCATCATCAAGACCCTGCTCCAGGCTCGAGGCTTCCGGAAGCACAAGTCTCTGAAGATCATCTTCCTGGTGGTGGTGGTGTTCCTGCTGACCCAGACGCCCTTCAACCTTGTGAAGCTCATCCGCAGCACGAGCTGGGAGTACCACACCATGACCAGCTTCCACTATGCCATCACAGTGACAGAGGCCATTGCCTACCTGCGTGCCTGCCTTAATCCTGTGCTCTATGCCTTTGTTGGCCTCAAGTTTCGGAAGAATTTCCGGAAGCTCATGAAAGACACAGGCTGCCTCCCTTCCCTGGGTGCCTCAGGCCAACACGCATGTTCAGAGGACACGTCCAGGAGTGCTCCAGCCTCTCACAGCACGGAGGTCACCAGCATGTTCCACCTGTAGGGCTCGGGGAGGCTCCCGGACGTCACGGGAGCACGGCTGTGTCTTCCGGATGAGGCAGGCTTTGCATATAGCGTGCACGTTCTCACGGAGAGGTTACCCAGTGCTGCAGCTGAGGCGGGCTGCTGCTTCTCAGGCATGAACAGATCTGCTTTTTCACAGCCTAGCCTAAGCTCAAAGGGGAGTCTGAAAGCTGTGTGGGCTTTCCTTCCTCTACCCCAACAGTACTGATGCCAGGCAATGACATGTGATTCTCAGACCCCAGGTTCTCCTTCACTGAGAATGGGACTGGGACAGAGTTGAAGAGGGGGGCATGGCCATCAAAGGTCTTGGAGGCAGGTAAGAGTCTGGGTTTCCAAGTTCCGAAAGCTTTTCTGACGGCTGGTAAGCAGGGGACATTAGAGCAGCCATGAAAACCAGAGCTGGTCTTGGTGTCTTAGACCTTCATCAGCAGGTGCCCGACAGAAATGAGCTCAGGTTCTGTCACATCTTTGGGGTTTCGTTTTTATAGAGATAGATGGTTAATCCGGCTATCTTTGCTTGATCCTGGAAGGACTAGCACTGGGAAACACGAATGGGCTGAAGCAAAATAGGGTGGGCTGAAGATTCCAGTGGGCCACAGAAGGTGAGAAGAATGTGCAAAGCTGGGGGAAGACTGTCAGAAGTCTAAGCAGCGCTTCTGAAATGGATCCTCAGTGGGTTTGCCCTTAAAATATGAATTATTCAATGCATCACATACAAATCATGTATAAATGTATATGTCATACACACACATGCATATCAAATAGCATATGATTTTTATGACTGAGAAATAAAACTTATAAAATGTCTCCAAACTACTTTTACTCTCAGGCACATTCTACCTTAAAGCGGTATTCCTGAATAAAACAAAGGTGATCACTCTTGGGCTCAGAGCACAGGAAATAAGTTTACGACTATCAACTCTGAGGGCACCGCTCTATCGATACAACAGTAGTAACAAGCCAGCTTCTTCACTGTGGCTTCTAACCCCCTGCCCAGTGCAAGAGGAGCCTCTGCAGTGTGGTCACGGGATGAGACAGAGTTTTAAATGTCAGCCACTTGTTTGTGTATGTTTATTGTACCCCAGCACCTGCTCAACAGGCTTAAAGTGGCCTTTTTGACTCACATGTTGCAAAACCACTCACTGAAACATGAAGAATACTTTGAGGACAGCTAGAGAGGGACCTTGGGGAGGGGTCAGAACAGGCTGAACAGTGAGGTTTTGAGGCCTGGGCAGACCTGAGTCACAGGCTGGTAAGACCAGTTGTGTGCTGCTCGGTACTTCAGTGGTGTCTGACTCCTTGCAACCCCACGGAGCAGGGCCCGCCAGGCTCCTCTGTCCATGGGAACCTCCCGCAAGAATACTAGAGGGGGTTACCATGCCTTCCTCCGGGAGATCTTCCTGACCCAGGGATCGAACCTGTGTCTCCTGCTCTGATGGGTAGATTCAGTTCTTCACCACTGGGCCACCGGATTAAGACCAGCTGGCTATGTCTCAGCCACTTCCACTTTGGTGCAGCGTGCTCCGTAACAGTGTCGCCTCTTAAGCCGGCATGTGGAGGGCTGGAGAGGACACACATCAAACACTTAGCACCCTTTGCATTTGTGGGAGGAAGGGCCCCCAGACGGTGGCAGTGCATTGGTGAGGCGTGGGAGGGTGGGCTTCGTGCCCTTCAGAGGTGCAGGGCATGGCCCAGCTGCGTAAAGGCTTGGCCTGCAGGGCCCACAGGGCCCTACCAACTGTTTCATAAACACGCTAAATGCAACCATGGGGAGAGCTGCTTTACAGAGAGGGCAGGAGAGCAGAGAGCTCTGCTCAGGCCACAGACACCATGGTGCTGGCCTTCCAGATGACCCTGGGCTTCTTCCTGCCACTGCTTGCCATGATCGTCTGCTACTCCGTCATCATCAAGACCCTGCTCCAGGCTCGAGGCTTCCGGAAGCACAAGTCTCTGAAGATCATCTTCCTGGTGGTGGTGGTGTTCCTGCTGACCCAGACGCCCTTCAACCTTGTGAAGCTCATCCGCAGCACGAGCTGGGAGTACCACACCATGACCAGCTTCCACTATGCCATCACAGTGACAGAGGCCATTGCCTACCTGCGTGCCTGCCTTAATCCTGTGCTCTATGCCTTTGTTGGCCTCAAGTTTCGGAAGAATTTCCGGAAGCTCATGAAAGACACAGGCTGCCTCCCTTCCCTGGGTGCCTCAGGCCAACACGCATGTTCAGAGGACACGTCCAGGAGTGCTCCAGCCTCTCACAGCACGGAGGTCACCAGCATGTTCCACCTGTAGGGCTCGGGGAGGCTCCCGGACGTCACGGGAGCACGGCTGTGTCTTCCGGATGAGGCAGGCTTTGCATATAGCGTGCACGTTCTCACGGAGAGGTTACCCAGTGCTGCAGCTGAGGCGGGCTGCTGCTTCTCAGGCATGAACAGATCTGCTTTTTCACAGCCTAGCCTAAGCTCAAAGGGGAGTCTGAAAGCTGTGTGGGCTTTCCTTCCTCTACCCCAACAGTACTGATGCCAGGCAATGACATGTGATTCTCAGACCCCAGGTTCTCCTTCACTGAGAATGGGACTGGGACAGAGTTGAAGAGGGGGGCATGGCCATCAAAGGTCTTGGAGGCAGGTAAGAGTCTGGGTTTCCAAGTTCCGAAAGCTTTTCTGACGGCTGGTAAGCAGGGGACATTAGAGCAGCCATGAAAACCAGAGCTGGTCTTGGTGTCTTAGACCTTCATCAGCAGGTGCCCGACAGAAATGAGCTCAGGTTCTGTCACATCTTTGGGGTTTGTTTTTATAGAGATAGATGGTTAATCCGGCTATCTTTGCTTGATCCTGGAAGGACTAGCACTGGGAAACACGAATGGGCTGAAGCAAAATAGGGTGGGCTGAAGATTCCAGTGGGCCACAGAAGGTGAGAAGAATGTGCAAAGCTGGGGGAAGACTGTCAGAAGTCTAAGCAGCGCTTCTGAAATGGATCCTCAGTGGGTTTGCCCTTAAAATATGAATTATTCAATGCATCACATACAAATCATGTATAAATGTATATGTCATACACACACATGCATATCAAATAGCATATGATTTTTATGACTGAGAAATAAAACTTATAAAATGTCTCCAAACTACTTTTACTCTCAGGCACATTCTACCTTAAAGCGGTATTCCTGAATAAAACAAAGGTGATCACTCTTGGGCTCAGAGCACAGGAAATAAGTTTACGACTATCAACTCTGAGGGCACCGCTCTATCGATACAACAGTGGTAACAAGCCAGCTTCTTCACTGTGGCTTCTAACCCCCTGCCCAGTGCAAGAGGAGCCTCTGCAGTGTGGTCACGGGATGAGACAGAGTTTTAAATGTCAGCCACTTGTTTGTGTATGTTTATTGTACCCCAGCACCTGCTCAACAGGCTTAAAGTGGCCTTTTTGACTCACATGTTGCAAAACCACTCACTGAAACATGAAGAATACTTTGAGGACAGCTAGAGAGGGACCTTGGGGAGGGGTCAGAACAGGCTGAACAGTGAGGTTTTGAGGCCTGGGCAGACCTGAGTCACAGGCTGGTAAGACCAGTTGTGTGCTGCTCGGTACTTCAGTGGTGTCTGACTCCTTGCAACCCCACGGAGCAGGGCCCGCCAGGCTCCTCTGTCCATGGGAACCTCCCGCAAGAATACTAGAGGGGGTTACCATGCCTTCCTCCGGGAGATCTTCCTGACCCAGGGATCGAACCTGTGTCTCCTGCTCTGATGGGTAGATTCAGTTCTTCACCACTGGGCCACCGGATTAAGACCAGCTGGCTATGTCTCAGCCATTCCACTTTGGTGCAGCGTGCTCCGTAACAGTGTCGCCTCTTAAGCCGGCATGTGGAGGGCTGGAGAGGACACACATCAAACACTTAGCACCCTTTGCATTTGTGGGAGGAAGGGCCCCCAGACGGTGGCAGTGCATTGGTGAGGCGTGGGAGGGTGGGCTTCGTGCCCTGCAGAGGTGCAGGGCATGGCCCAGCTGCGTAAAGGCTTGGCCTGCAGGGCCCACAGGGCCCTACCAACTGTTTCATAAACACGCTAAATGCAACCATGGGGAGAGCTGCTTTACAGAGAGGGCAGGAGAGCAGAGAGCTCTGCTCAGGCCACAGAGACCATCTCAGTTCAGTTCAATTCAGTTGCTCAGTCGTGTCTGACTCTTTGCGACCCCATGAATCACAGCACGCCAGGCCTCCCTGTTCGTCACCATCTCTCGGAGTTCACTCAGACTCAGGTCCATCGAGTTCGTGATGCCATCTAGCCATCTCATCCTCGGTCGTCCCCTTCTCCTCCTGCCCCCAACCCCTCCCAGCATCAGAGTCTTTTCCAATGAGTCAACTCTTCGCATGAGGTGGCCAAAGTACTGAAGTTTCAGCTTTAGTATCATTCTCTCCAAAGAAATCCCAGGGTTGATCTCCTTCAGAATGGACTGGTTGGATCTCCTTGCAGTCCAAGGGACTCTTTAAGAGTCTTCTCCAACACCACAGTTCAAAAGCATCAATTCTTTGGTGCTCAGCCTTCTTCACAGTCCAACTCTCACATCCATACATGGCCACAGGAAAAACCATAGCCTTGACTAGACGGACCTGTACTCTGCAAACACCACAAGCTGACCTTTTAATTGTGACAAGGCTGAACTGACCTTTAACCTGTTCATGTTGGCTTCAGAGAGGTGGGGGTTGGTCACCCTCCTCTGTGCGGTCACCTTCATGCCGAGCACTTATGCTAGAGAGGCCACGAGCCCCTGGCCTCCCAGTAATACCCCAGAACAAGAGGCAGAGGCCCCAACTGGGAAGGAATGGGTGCAGGGTCTGGCCCAGTTTAGGGCCTCTGACCACACAGAGGAAAGCAGTGTGGTGTGAGGGGAAAGGCAGGGCTCTGGGGTGACTCAGATCCTGCTTCAAGGACAGTTTCATGTCTGTGCACCCCAGGACAAGGCAGGTGCCCCCCTCTGCCCCTGCCAAAGCCTGTTTCACCACCCGTAGCCCTGGCTGATGACACCCTCCCCATCCAGGAGTGCTGGGAGGCGGTGACCACGCACTCGGAGTTATGCTGGGGGCGGCCGCTCAGGCAACGGAGGGGTGGCAACTGGGACCGCTGGGTCCTCCCCTCCTGAGTGCCGGCCTGGCTGAGTCAAACAAAACCAGTCGCCTCAGGCCACATGCCACCCCAGGCCTGTTATGTGCCCTCTGTCCAGGCTCCCCGCAAGAAGGTTCTGCACTATCCCTTCCACAGCTGAGGAATATCTGCCTGCCTGTCCTGAGGAAAAGCACGGCCGCTCCATCTTTTCCCGCTTCTCTGCCTCCCCTGCTTGGGCCTACACTCTGGCCTTACCTGCTGCCCTTGGGAGCAGAGATCATTTCGCCAGCCCCTCCTGGGCGCACACCACTCCGGGCAGCAGACCCTGGCACAGCCCATGGAACTTCCTGAGGGTTTTCGCTCTGCACTCCACTCACCCACGGGAGAGCCCTGTGGAGCACAGACTCCCTGTCTCAGAGCCGCCCTTCCCCTCCCTGTAGCGCTCGCCTCTCCTCACACCCACTGCTTGACCAAGGGGCCTGGGGTGCAACTGGAGGAGGTCGGGTGGGCTGCGGCTGCCTTGGGTGAGGCCTCAGGGTCTCCCTCTCCACTGAGTTCCCTGCACTTGCAGCCCAGGGGCAGGGCGGAGCCACACTATCTGAGATGCGGAGAACACGAGCTGACCCTGATTCCACGGCCTACTTGGAGCTGAAAGCCCGGGATTCTCAGCGAGCGTCCTGCAATGAGGAAATGGTGCTGCGGGACAGAAAAAACAGAAGCTGCCTGTCCTGGAGGGGCAGAGGCGGAGCGGAGAGCACCGGTGACGGGGTGCTGGCTCTCCTTGTCCTCTGGGGGCAGCGCCCCTTCCGCACACCACTCCTTCGTGGCCCATGGTACCCAATGCCCTTTGTTAGGATGTTTGGTACAACCCCATTTTCCAGACGAGGAAACAAGTTCAGAGAGAGAACTACCCCACGAAGCACACACAGCAGGGCTAAAACCCTGGTGAAAAATCTCTTTTCTTCCCTCAAATGTTGGCTAAGATGGACTAGGGAACCTGACAACTCTGTACTCATCTGAAGGCAGAGATGCTAGGTTAACCCAAACGCAGCAAGGCTTTTTGGAAAAGGTCAGCTTTCATTCCAATCCCAAAGAAGGTCAATGCCAACAATGTTCAAACTACCACACAACTGCACTAATTTCACATACCAGCAAGGTCATGCTCAAAATCCTTCAAGCTAGGCTTCAACAGTATGTGAACTGAGAATTTCCAGATGTACGAGATGGATTTAGAAAAGGCAGAAGAACCAGAGATCAAATTGCCAACATCTGTTGGATCATCAAAAAAGCAAGAGAGTTCCAGAAAAACAACTTCTGCTTCACTGACTATGCTAAAGCCTCTGACTGTGTGGATGAAAAATGGTGGAAAATTCTTAAAGAGGTGAGCATACCACACCACTTTGCTTACCTCCTGAGAAAACTGTATGGAGGTCAAGAAGCAACAGTTAGAACCGGACATGGAACAACTGACTGATTCAAATTGGGAAATGAGAACATCAAGGCTGTATATTGTCACCCTGCTTATTTAACTCCTATGCAGAGTACATCATACGAAATACTGGGCTGGATGAAGCACAAGCTTGAATTGAGACTGCCGGGAGAAATATCAACAACCTCAGTTATGCAGATGACACCACCCTTATGGCAAAAAAGTGAAGAGGAACTAAAGAGTCTCTTGATGAAAGTGAAAGAGGAGAGTGAAAACCTGGCTTAAAACTCCACATTCAGAAAACAAAGATCATGGCATCCAGTCCTATCACTTCCTGGCAAATAGATGGGGAAAAAATGGAAACAGTGACAGACTATTTTCTTGGGCTCCAGAAACACTGCAGATGGTAACTGCAGCCATGAAGTTAAAAGATACTTGCTCCTTGGAAGAAAAGCTACGACAGACCTAGATAGTGTATTAAAAGGCAGAGACATTACTTTGCCAACAAAGGTCCATATAGTCAAAGCTTTGTTTTTTCTGGTAGTTATGTATGGATGAGGAAGTGGGTCCATAATGAAGGCAGACCACCAAAGATTTGATGCTTTTGAACTGTGGTGCTGGAGAAGACTCTTAAGAGTCCCCTGGACAGCAAGGGGATCCTAAAGGAAATCAACCCTGAATATTCATTGGAAGGACTGATGCTAAAGCTGAAGCTCCAATACTTTGGCCCCTTGATGTGAAGAGACCTGAGTCTGGGCAAGACTGAGGGCAGGAGGAGAAAGGGGCAACAGAGGATGGGATAGTGGCTTAGCATCACCCACTCAATGATATGAGTTTGGGCAAGCTCCGGGAGACAGTGCAGGACAAGGAGGCTTGGCGTGCTGTAGTCCATGGTGTCAAATATGACCGAGTGAATGAACAACAACAAAAGGTGGCTTTCTAACCTTAACCACGTTCACCATTTTCTGTTCTCGCTTTGTTTGAAATACCAGGCACTGGATCTCCTGGTTGGTGATGAACCCACAACAGTTCCCCGAAACACTGGCCACAGAGCAGCAGTGCTCACGCAGGGGCTGCTAAGGTGCCCCGTGGGCTGGCACAGTCTCTAGAGTTTGAACTCAGTAATCCTGAGCATCAGGCAGGATGTTCTTTGGTGAAGAAACCTGAGCTACGAGGTGCAGCAAACCAGGGCCCATGCAGTAGACACCACAGCATGATCCTTGACCTCACAGCTCAGGGAAAACATCGCAAAAACAAGGCACCTCCAGGGAAGGCTTCCCACACAGTACACAGCTGACCCTCCTAACACCGGGGGAGCGGGTGCGGGCCCAGCTTGCACGTGCCAGGGAGGAAGCTGAGTTCAGGGGCTGTGGTGAACCTCAGGGTGGCAAACCAGGACCTGAGCAGGAACGTCTGACTCTGGAGCTCAAGCTCTTCACTGACATGGTCTGCTCAAGAAGGGGAGGTAGGCCTGGGGAAGGCCAAGGACTCGAGGCCCGCCCTGCTGTGGGCGAAAGGAGCTCTCTTTCCTTCTCAGCCTGCTTCAGGCCTGAGAATAGCCGGGCCTCTCTCAGGGAGATGGCTGAAGGTGGGCCTGGATGACTGTGGGGAGGGGTGTACATGTCCGTGGGGTCTGGAGAATGTCACCTTCCCACCTGGTGAGGCCTGTGCCCCAAGGCCAAGTGCCGGGGCCACTCAGAGGCTGCTGAGGGATCAGCGGCGTTCTGCCAGCTCTCCCTGAGAGCCTGGGTTCTGGGACCTCTTCCTGTCCTGTCACAGGCAGGGGGCCAGGGCAGATAACCGTGTTTGTCCTGAGGACGTGTGCATGGAGAGGGGAGTGGATGAAGGGTAAGGAAGGAGGGCAGCTCTTTGATGGGAAGATGGGGAAACGGGGCCCGGAGAAGGCGGCAGTACGCTGCAAAATGCATCTCGTGCCTGTGACTAGAGGGAGGGGTTCTGGGTACAAAGCTTGGTTCTGACGCTTGCAACCCCCTGACCTGAAGCAAGTTACCTGGCCTCCTGAGCTTCAGCGCCTCGACACGAGAAACAGGGACCATAACCCCTACTCTGTGGAGGGCTGTGTGGGACCAAGTGAGGGCGTGCAGACGCAGCTTTGGAGGGAAAAAGCTCCAACAAGGGCTTTCAGCAACACGACCTCCAGGCAGCCTCTGCTCTCCAGATTAGAACTTTTGCAGCGCTAACCCCTCCTGGACCACCTCTTACTTTGGAGTCTTTCTCTGAATCTCTTGGCGAGGACATGGACACACACCCAAGCTCTGTACCACCCCTCTCCCCACCGCCACTTTCTCAGAGTGGTTTTAAGCCTGAGAAAAAGTTGCAGGAGACACGGGTGTCTGCCTCCAGTTAATGTGCAAGCAAGGTGTGAGATGGGGCAGGCCCTGAACTGACTCGGAGGGCTTACCCTTCGCCCAAACAGGCTAGGCACGGGGCTGCAGATCCGTCCACTAGCCCCGGATCTGCCTGGAGGCCGAGGCCAGCACGCTGGCAGTTTCCTTTCCCTGGAACGCTTCCTGATTTCCCACGACCAAAACACACACGTTTGTCAGTGGTCAGAGACCTTCTGCTTTTGCTCCTACTAGGAAAGGGGAAGGTGAGGGGTGAAGTGATGGGGGAGCTAACGGGGTACTTTCTCATGCACCTGAGAGCCCGAGGCCAGTAGTCAAGGCACAGTCAGCGAAGAGCTGCCAGGTGACAAAGGAAAAGGGTGGCTTAGTGCAAATCCATGGGGGTCGGGGGGTACACTGCAGGCTCACGCAGTCAGGCAAGGCTGCAAGGTGGGGCTTTCAGAAGAAAAGCAAAGGCCCACGGTCACACTGAGCACCTTCACTTGGGTGATGGGGTTGGCTGTATCCTTGATGCGAGTTCACTCACCCTCAAGCATGAGCATAACCGAGTATAGGGGCACACACTGGAGCCTAAAATCTCCTGAGAACCTCCCAAGGTTAAGTGCATCTCCTTCCATACAGCAGAAACCCCAGACGATAAATCTGACAGATTGGTGCCAGCCCTCCTCTGAATTCTGGGCATGAAGAGAGGAACAGAGATCTCAACGTGAGTGAGCAAAAGCTTGCGAAGCTCCCCGCCTGGACGGAAAGTGGGCCATGGACTGTCTGCACACGGGGCCCCTGTCAATTCTCCCCCGAGCTTCTGAGCAAGCAGCGCTTTGCACAAGAAACTGCATTTCAGCCGGACGCCGGGGCTGAGAAATATCAAGTGAGGCTGCCAGGGAGGGGAACTTGACCTTTGCCGTGGGTCCCCTGACTTAAACTTTTGACACTTTTGTACGGTGGCACTTGAATGTAGTTATTTCATTTATTTAGAAATTAGCCCTTAGATAACTCTCCTTGCAAGCTTTGTTGGAAAACAGCTGGCCCAGAAAAACTAGGGAAGCCAGTGGAGAGCTGGTGCTGAAGGATGGATGGCCCTGTGCCGGATGCCGTCCATCTACAGCAGTGGAAGGTTTGGAGGGTCTGGGTCACCGTGCTAGGACAGGGCCCAGGCAGGTTGGGGGAAAGTCCCTTGGTTCCAGAGTGCTGGGTAACAGACTTGTCTATATTTTTTATTGCTTTTAGAACTCTGGGGCTCGAAGAGGCCTTAACTGAAGCCAGAGGAACTTCTGAGAGAAACCGCTTGAGAGAACTGAAATTAACCTGAGCTTCCTTTCTTGTGGCAGCATCACCAAGCCTGATGAGTGGTTCTATGACGTGGTTTTTAAAGAGCAGTGTATTGCTCTGAGCACGGCTGAGGCAGCCCAGGAAGGGCTGCTCTTCTGAATCATCAGCAGAAGTCATCCCGGATCCCTGCTGCACGCAGCACACGTACTTCAGCCCCCATGCTGACGTCCTATCCCCAGTGCCTCAGAACGGGGCTGCTTCTGGAGATAAGACCATTAAAAGTGACAAGTCGCTCAGTCGTGTCCGACTCTTTGTGATCCCATGGGATTCTCCAGGCAAGAATACTGGAGTGGGTTACCATTTCCTCCTCCAGGGGATCTTCCCAACCCAGGGGTCAAACCCAGGTCTCCCACATTGAGGGTGGATTCTTTACCATCTGAGACACCAGGGAAGCCGAAGACCATTTAAGAAGTTAGTTAAAATGAGGCCAATAAGGTGGGCCCTACTCCAATCTGACTGGTGTCCTTATAAGAATGGAAGATTAGGACCCAGAGAGACAAGGGTGTATAGGCCAGGGTCGGGGCTGACCACATGCAGAGACAGGAAGAGAGCGGCTGTCTGCAAGCCAAAGGGGAGGCCTCAGGGAAAGTAAACCCGCCGGCACCTTGGCCTTGGACTTCCGGAACCTGACAAATTAGACTTCTGTTGCTGAAGTCATCTGGTGTATAGCGTCTGTCATGGTGGCCTACGTGGATTAATATAATTGCCCAAGACAAAAAAGGCTTCATGGAGTTGCTGAAATCAGGAGAACTGCTGACAGAAACGCCCAGAAACTCTCTGACAAGGCTCCAGGCTGACCACTCCCAAGTCCTGGCGCTGTTCAAGGACCACCTGCCCTGAGCACTGTTCTCAGGCACCTTCCCTTAATGAAAGACAGGTGATCCTGCTTCTGAGCTTTCCTAATCCTCTGATGAGAAAGCACAGGCCAGGGACTTCCCTGGTGGTCCAGTGGCTAAGACTCAAGCTCCATCACTGAGGGCCTGGCTTCAATCCCGGGTCCGGGAACCAGATCTCACAGGCAACTAAGAGTCCTCACGCCACAACTAAAGATCCTGCACGCTGCAACGAAGACTGAAGATCCCGAGTGCTGCAACCAAGACCCCGTGCACCCGAACAAGTGTTCTTTAAAAAAGAAAGGAGGTGCAATACCAGGCACTTAACAAGAGCTCAGGAAACGGAGGTAATGTCTACTCACTGTTCGGCCACATTTGGGTCAAGAGAATCGGTCTCAGTAGGTGTTTCAGGCAAGGAGGAGCCGGACTCCTGTATCTGGCACAACTCCTCATCTGTGATGATGTCAAACACGGCGTCATCTGGCGGCCGGCAGTCTGTGTTTGCACCGGGGGCACAGATCAAGCAAGGAGAGAGGAGAGACGCATGGTCATGCATGGGACGGGGAGGGAACGCAGCTCCACGGACAAACCAGGAGCGCGCACCCTGCGCTGCGCGCGCACCCTGCGGCGCTCGCTCAACCGGAACGACTCTGTTCGGATGGAGACAAACGGCTATTGGGATGTTCCAGAAAAGCAGATGAGGGGACTGCAGGTGAAACTGTACCCACAAAGTAAGTGTTTTCTCTGAAGTCCCTCAGGCAGGGGCATAGAGGAGTTTTCAGCTCTAACATGTTCTCTGAGGCCCCTTACTTAGAAGGAAAAAACTTATCAGAACCTTATCAGGAAAGAACCTAACTAAAAGATAAACATACTTCCCTGCTGCTGAATCCTTGCTCCAGCAGACACATACCTCATGCATGCCTCTTTGAGAGCAAGATTCTGTGTGACCTGCATTTCCATCTCAGTCCACTAGGGGGTGGAAAAGAACTGCCCCCCCCCCACCC